>JAXCEF010000199.1:0-93292 GCA_037178605.1 Colletotrichum euphorbiae
AGTAGTTATAGATAAGGTGAGCTCTTTTATAGAGGCTCTATCCTTATTCTAACGATTTATTTATTCCTATAATTCTTCTATACTAGATCTACTCTTATTGAATTAGTTAATAAGTAACATATCTACTAGAATAAAGACCTTATAAGCCTTTATATTATATCTATCTTTATACTTATTAATTATGGCTTTAGTAGTATTAAAGATAGTTTTGTCCTAATTAGGCTAGGTTTTGTGTAGGAAGGCTTTAAGAACCGCGACCTTCCTATTCAACCTTTTGCTATATAGGTCTATAGCAAGCGCGCAGCTATTTTAAGTATTAGTGCCTTTAATTAAGGGCTTATCTTCTATTTCCTTAGTCTCAGTAGGTACTAAGTCTCTAGCTAGCTCTTTAGTAGTATCTAGAAGGGCTATATTATTATCTTTATTATTAGATAGCTCTTTAACTCTACTAAAAATACGGATAGGGGGGTCCTAAACTATTAGTAGGTCTACTAATTGCGAGGTTTATTAAGTATAAGTATTATAGGGTTTATTATAATAGCTTGAAGGCCTTAGCCTTTCTGCTGCTGTGATATCCTCTACTAGGTTAATAAACTAGTACTTTAGCTTAAAGTTAAAGGGAGTAGTATTAAAAAATTTATATAATTATATAGCTATTTTTCCTTACTTTGCAGGCCTAATAGGCTAACTGAACTACGCCCTGTTATAATTAATAATGCGAGCGACTTCTTCTAGTAAATAAGGCTACTACTTTAATGCTAGCTTGCTTGCTGCTATAGTATAACTTAGGTAAGATTCTTTATTAATTAGGATATACTTAAAGATCGTCTGGCTGTCTATTAACTTTATATTTCAACCCTTATTAATAATACTAGTCTTAACTTTAGCTGGGGAGTTAAGGGTTCTAATATGGTAATAAGGTGCTATATAATAGTAAATCCTATTTTAGTTTGCTGCAAGAGCTTTCATGTAGGTACTAATAATATAATTAATAGCGCTGTAAAACTAATAGCATCCAGTAGCCTAGAAGAAATTATATCTTGGGGTGCTATCTAATTACTAGTAGCTGCCTCTACCTCTTCTCCCGAAATCTTAGCCTTATTAATAACTACCTTAATAGCCTTTTTAAAAGCCTTAATTTTAATTATACTAGTTGGATTGCTACTAATATTAGGTCTATAAATTATCTTGAGATTATTAATTATATGCTTTAGTAGCCTCTATAGTATTTAGGTTAAAAGTAATATCCCCTTAACTAGTAACTCTCCTGATAAGGGCTAAAACGTCCGTTTTATAGGTAGCCCTGTTGATATTAAGGGTTCTAAAGTTCTCTACTAGGGAGTTAATAATAGAGCTTATTAATTAGGCTGCTAAAAGCTCCTTAGTCTTTATTTTTAAGCTAGTTAAAATTATCTTTAACGGGATAGGTAAGGTTATTATAAGCTCAGGTTTAATAAGGCCTAATAACTACTAAAGTTCTTATTAAGTAGTATACTATCTAATAAGGGTATTTTTAACTACTATCCACTACTTAACATACCTTTAGTAGGCTTATAGCCTAACTCTTAAGCCACAGCCTTTATAGCCCTCTTAGAAAAGCGATAGTAGGCAACCTAAATGAGCTTAGTATTAGTAAGATCTAGATATTCTCGCTAGATAGTATACTCATAAAGCTAGTAAATAGTAGCAATTAGGGCTATAACTAGGGAAAATTTATTATCTTTAATATGAGGTCCTATAATAAGACTTCTGAGGTCCTTATTTAGATCCTATTAAGTCTTTAGCTCTATAAATCTAAATTAGTAAATAAGTTTCTCCTTAGCTTTAGCCTAGGTCTTAGCTTTATTAATATATACTTATACTATATCTCTATAGTTAGTAGAACTATATATATAGACTTTATTCTTTATATCCTCATTAACCTCATAATATAGCTTTAAAAGACTCTTATACTCTATAAGGAAGTCTGAGATGTTAGTTCTAATGAACTTAGGCGCTCTGGTTAAATAGGGAGTCATTATAGTAATAGTAGGATGCTTTATGAGGATATCTGCTAGAATTATAAAGTCCTAGTTAGTATAACCCCTTATTATTATGCTAAAAAGGCTTGAGGAGGCTAGGTTAGGCCCTGAGTTGAGATTTATAGGCTTATCCTTATTATCCTTAGAGACTAGTTTATTTAAAGCTTGAGATTGTATCTTGCTGAATAAAGGGCTTAGAAACTATTCTTTAGGCTGCTTCCCTTTACTAGAAGAGGACTTAGTATCTAGGTTGCCAGAATAAGAGGTAGATATATTATTTATAGGTCTATAAATACTATGTTAATTATGTTTAAGTGTTATTAAGTAATTATTTGTTAAATCTCTATGAGATATTACTAGGAAAATAGATTAGTATAACTTCCTAATATTTTTAAAGGTAAAGGGGGGAGATAGTAGGTCTTCTGGATTATAAAACAAAAGGTAATAAAAAGGAAAGGAATATAAATGAATATAGAAAGGCTTTATAGCCTTAGTCTTACTACCTTAGTAGTAATCCCACTCTAAGTCTCAATATTTAAATTAGGAAAGTCTTCCCTAGTAAGGCTCCTATCTTAAAGTCTTATAGCTTACTATATTAAAATACTTTATATATTAGTATACTTACTCTTAGTACTTTAGGCTGTATTAAAATAGGTTTATTAGTATTCTTTTATTAATCTAGTTAATCTTACTTTATTTATTAGCTTAATAAGACTACTATTTCTCCTATATTAGTTTTATCTGTAGCTTTTTAGCTATCTTAGCTATAATAGACTAATTAAAAAGACTAGTAGTAGATGAGAGCAATTGAGAAAGAGGGAGGGATATAAGAGAGGAAAAAGAAAAAATAGTTAGTTCTAGCTAAAATACTAAAAGAAGGGAGGATTTTAGGGTCTTTATGATTCCTATTAATCTTTTCAAAAGAACGCTTTGCCTATAGTAATCTCTCTATAGGCTGATAGGTCTATAAATCGCCTATTCTTCTCTATTTAGCTCTTCTTTATATATTATATTGTTATTTCTTTATTTCTTTATGGCAGCTAGATATTGCAATTATCTAGAAAGGAGTGGGTATATGTTGGTATGTATTATAATAGCGGGACGTCTGGATGCAATAAAGGCACCCCACTCTCTTAGAAACCTTTGAGGGTTATAGTAAAGAGCAAAAAGATCCGCCTCTAGGTACTATTAGGAAGAGTAGGAGCATAGTGGGGACTATAAAGATAGTAAATAATATAATACTACCTATAAATGGAGAGGAATAATAAAAGTAGGCTCAAAAGATGCGCGTAGCGATTTATAAATCTAATTAGAAAGAATAGGGAGAATTAGGCTTAAAATAGAAGAGATATTGCAGGTAAGCGTGTATAGGATTATTAAGGTATGAGCCCCCTTTGAGGCCAAAAAAGACTATGGATGATAGTGATGATGATGATCTGTGCCGATTCGCGGTCTTCCGTTTTAGACCCCATTGACAGTGGGCCTGCTGACTGAACAGCCAAGCCATCCTGTCCCATCCCACTACTAGGAGGAAGCTGCTAGCCTTATTAATATAGCTAATAGAATCTGCTAGTAGCATTATAACTATTATTAAATAGATATCAAATTTAATATTAGTAACTAGGTTTAAGTTCGCCTCAGCAAAAGTTACTATCTATCTAGCTGCCTGAAGCGCAAATAATTAGCAACCTAAGCTAGCTTATTTTAAGTTACTATAAAAGTTAACCCTATAGCTTACTAGCTTAACCTCCCAGCTACTTAAAAGATCTACCTAGTCCTTAATATTACCTAACTCTACTAACTAGCCAAGAGATTAGATCTATTTCATTAGATGCTAGCCCCACTATAACTTATTATTATAGATAGTTATAATAAGTATGAGATAGAGCGCCTTATTAACTAATAGATTAACTAGTAAGAGTGTAATCCTATTATCTAATATCTTATTAAGTAGAAGAGCTACTCTGCAACTAAAAATATGTGGGAGCTGTATAAAAGCCTACTTATTCATACTAGCAACGCAGTTAAAGCCTTTAAAATAGCGTTGCCGCTCCACACTAACAAAGAATAGGGCTAACTGCGCCGCTCCTATCCTATAACGGGATCCATTTAAATACTACTACTGCTTTCTTTAGGACTATATATAATACCTTTGCTTAGCTTTACCTAAAGATAGCTTTCTTTTATAGAAGTAGTATTATACCGCACTATGCCTTAGTAGGCTATTAAGGTATCTTATCTAACAAAGCTATTATTCTCTATAATATTAGACTTATAACCTGTAAAGCTAATATATATCTCTATATTAACTATTTACTTTATTTCTATATATTTTTTAACTTAAGCTTAGCGCCTTCTACCTAAGTTCTACTCATAAAAGCCTAACCTTTTCTTCTATACTATATATATTAAAATTCTTACTACTTACTACTTTACTACTTGATTTAGTTTCTTTTCTATATTTTATAAGCCCTTATTGCTCTTTACTAACTTTCCGCTATTCTTCTTAATATAATAATATCTACTAATTACCTCTCTAATATTACTGCAAGCACTACTACCCCTTCCTAGAATGCTGCTAGTACCTTCCGCACTGCTACTAACCCCACTGCTAATCCCACTAGCCCCAATAGATCTAAGCGCTTTAACCCCATCTCTCCCCACCCCAATAATAATAGTATAAATATTAATAGCCCTACTAATAAGAACTCTAGACTAGCTATCCGCCCTAGTATTACCTCCTCCTAGCATCCTACTTATCCCCTTAGCTCTAACCCTTCAGCTAAGGATAATAATCTCCTTAATAACCCTACTAAAAAGGAAGAGGAGAATAATAAGGAGGAACTTAAAGAGGATAATAATAATAATAATAACATACCTACTATCCCCAGCAACCCTACTGCTAAGCGCTACTCCAAGGGACCTATTACTTGCGCTGCTACTAATAAGGCTGCTATTACTCTCTTCATATAGTTCCCTAATAAGGCCCTTTAGGCTAAAGTCTTCTCCTTCCTCAAGGAGATCTTCAGCAAGAAGCGCACGATTACTAATATCTCCTCCAACCTAGCGGTCTGCTATATCTAAGGCACCTATAAACACGCTCTAACCGCTATACTAAGCAGTTTTATATATAGCTACTTACTTCCTTCCTGCGCGTCTATACTCGTTGTGTTTATTTCCTACCACCCCAGCACTTTTAACGCTAAGATCGCTAGTAGCCTTATTACGCTTAACTGCGCTAACCTAATATTGCTTACTATAATTATTAGCCTCTAGAGTATCTATATAATTAATAACGCCGCCCATACTACTTCTAGTAAGGCCTATAAGACTACTAATAATATTGCTGCTACTACTAAACGCACTAATACCTAGGTTATTGCTCTCACTACTAGCCTTTATAAGAAACTTATCCTCTATATTTCTACTCTTAAGGCTAATATTAAGGCCCTTAGTACTATAGGTTAGAATAACTTTACTAACTGCCTCACTAATACCAAGAATAGTATAATTACTAAGTAGGTCTTAAGTGATAAGATTACTTAGGCTACTGCTAAGGTTAATAAGGAGGTAGAAGCCCTTCGCTCTGAGGTTACTTCCCTCCGCGCTCTTATTAGCAGGGTCCCTAAGATTAATTCCCCAACCCCTATCCACGCCGCCCCCAAGACCACTACGCTAAATAAGAAGCATAAGGCTGATGATATTAGTAATATTTTTAATTAAATCGCCTATATTACAGCCTTATTTCACAAAAGATAGGATATGCTTACTTGTCGCAATAACCCCATTCCCCAATGGAGTAGCAGAATGGGCACTCTGCGAAATACGATATCGTATGTACGTGCGTACGTCACGTGACCGTATTCGCAGGCCCAATATAGCATAACACTACTGCCCACGTAGCTATTTATATCTTAGACTTAGACACATACTCGCAATATATAATAGCCTCAATATGAATAATATGTATTAGGGCTACGCGCGCGTATTGTTACTCACCCCGTGTGAAAACCAATACTAATTAGTAGTTAATTTTACTATTATACCACTTCGGCTACGCTACGAAACTGCAGATTAGCAAGGTTACTACTTAAAGAGATAAAAGCTCTACTAGTCTATAATCGATTTATATATTAAATCTATTTAATAATTATACCTAGTAGCCCTTTTATGCTACCTAAATTAATTAATAGACTATAAGTAGTTAGATGTAAGCTAACTACATCAAAGGACTTAATTTGATCCTTACGTCCGTTATGTAACCCTCACTATTATTAATATTACTATTATAAGACCCTCAAGTAGGAAGATAACTACAAAAGGGGTCTGCTAATACCTCAATAGTTAACCTTTATGTAATAATTAACTCTCCTGAGACCCTCACGTTATGAAAAGAAGAGTATATCGATTTAATCTAGAGATACAAGTTAGAGTAAAACAAGACAACTTAAGCCTCAAACAACGCATTATTCAACTATACAACATAATACCCAGCTAGTGGAGACGTTGAATAATAATAAAATAACGTTAATTTATATATATTACGAGCCTCTACTTTATATAAGGGCTACCTATTTTTATTATTACCTCCTATTAATACCTATTACTAAGGGTGAGGAGAGCTAGAATTACTAGAAGAAATGGTATGTAACTACCTGATTAATCTTTTAAATTATTAACTATACCTTATTTATATATAATAGCGCTTTTAGGGCCCTTAATACTAATTCCCCCACTAGTACTGAAATAGCTATAAATAAGTACTCCTGAGGGGTCTTTAGTAATATTAATATTGCTAATACTGCTAGGCTAATAATTGATTAAGCTTATTATAGAACTACTAATACTAGTAAAGAGTAAGGCCCTAGTAGATGAGGAGGACTGGGGCCAAGATATTAGATTTAATGAAAATACCATAATGAAGTAAGTAACTGCTAAGATCTTATACTATATTGAAAGCTATAAATATGATAAACTCTTTAGTAAGGACCTATAGATAGAGTTTATAGTGGACTTTGTAGGCCTACCTATTGAGTTTTCCTAGAAAGCGAGCCTAGTAACTATAAGGAAGATTTGCTAGTATTTAATGGATAATGGTGTTTATGTTGTCTAGGATAGATTAAGTATCGTAAGCTATATATGTAATGTTGCGATTATAGATGACGTCTACTTCTGGACTGCTAGGGAAGTAAATAAGCAGATTAAGAAGAGTACTATGTTTGTAAAAAGCTGGAATAGGGAAGAGTTTAGCAGGGATATCACTAACTTCTGGAATAACAATGTTATAATACTAATAAGAATATTAGCTATAGCTACTAGCCCAGCCCTAATAATAGATTAGCTTATTATAGAAGAAGTGCGAGAGGTTGCAGAAGGGCTGCAAGAGGATCGCTAAGAGCTAAAAGACAATAGCACCCGCCTATTAATATGCTAAATCGCAGACCTAGTAAAGATATATACTAATGAGATAAAGTATAGTGGTGAAGGTATAGATGTTAATTAGTTAAAATTATGGATTTTTTAAGATACTTGCGAAAGGATAGGTATTATAAAGAACTAAACGCTAGTAGCCTTTCTAATAATACTTAAGGGAAGGGTGCTGAAATACTACTATGAGAGCTTTTGCTACCTACAGCCTCATCTGAACAGCACCTAAATTGTTAATAGGCTTAAGGGATGCTTTAAGACTAAATAGTTTATCTAAGCCTATTTTATAATATGAAATAATACTACCCTCATCTTAATTATAATGGACTATCCCTTAAAGTCTAAATTAGAGGCTTTGGATACTCTAATTAATACCCTTATATTAACTTAGTTAGCGCTTAGTAAAGCCTACTAAAGTGATAAGATACTATATAATTAACCTCTTTAAGGCTGCTGAGAGATTAAGGAGTATAAATAGGCTACTATAAACCTATTAAAAACCTTCAAAGGCCTCTACAAGCAACTTAAGGTTGCTATTAGTAATATAATAATGTTTATAAATAGTTGATTATTGTAAGGCTGATATTACGCTAAATAATACTGGATAGACTGTAAATATAATAGTAAGGGTTGAAATAGCAGATTTGGAAGGCCTAAGCTATAGAGAAATAATACAAACAGCTTAAAACAATAGCAATAGCATATAAAATGCTATATTTATAAAGACCCTGGATGCTATTCAACTAACTATATGCAAAAGGAGAAGGAGGAGGCATACTCACGATAGTGAAATAACCTATAAGCCCTTAATAAGTTGAAGGCGGCCTACTAGCAGTTCCTAACCTACTATAAGGGGGCTATAGAAGGAATAACTAATGATTTAGTAGTAAATAATAACGAGGATGAGGAGATTAAAATATATTTCTAATCGCTTAGTGAGGGCAGGGACTATTATGATGATAGCGACTCTGAGAAGGAGTAGCACGACATGTTCTTCACCTAATTCGCAAACCTAAACATTGGCCAGGGCACTAATTTGGTCCCTACTATAGATAAAAAGACCGTCTTGAGGCTATTGCTTAATTAAGCAGCCTACTACGCTATTATATACTCAGATCCATTTAAAGAATTAGCCAGATCTATACCTATTGAATTATTTATGCTTGAAGGAAGATACTCCTTAGAGACCTTCAGGTATTATTCCTAATATGAGAGCGGTAGGATTTTTAATAGCTGGCAAGAGCTAATTTGAAGCATTCAAGAGGATTATGCCTAATATTATGATTAACCCTGTAATAGCAAAAGGGGTAAGAATAAGGTTTAGGCTAGGAGGGGCTATTAGCTTAATAGGGATTATAACTATCCCTATGCTATTTGGGGATATAATCTTCTATATAGTATTTATAAATACCTCCTTCTTGCTCTATCTAGTAGATATAAATAAGTTAGGTATATATTTTGATAACCTTTGAAACTATTTGTAATAGAGTAACTTTATTATGCTTATTATATATAAATGTGGCTACTTATAGCTATTATTAGAGATAGAGAAGGTTTTAGCTTATAATAACCTTATAGAGGCTAATTATAAAGACTCGATTAATATTTTGGCTACCTATTAGTTTACTAACTTTATAAAGTGCTCTAGTAAGCTACCTACTAAGTTGAGTTATGCCTACTTAAATATCTTATGAAGTTTTATAAATGCTGCTAACTTAATATATGGGCACTACATTAATTTAAATTTATAATTAGAGATAACTATAACTTTAATTATGCTATAGTTATTAATATTATCTACCTTAAAGGGCGCCTAGTACTCTATATTGTTAATCCTTTAAATGCATTCAATGCAGCTAAATTCCTAAAGGATTTATCTGTAACTATAATACTTAATGCCTTTAAATAATGCTGGATCTATACCTACCTCAGGCTACTGGATATTACTATTACTAATACTAGTACTAACTTCATGTTATTAGAGTAGTGAAGTGCCCTTTGAGCGCTTTTAATAACTACTACTAAAGTGCTAGTTGAGGCCTATAACTCTATTAGTAAGGCTAAGTAATATTATATAGTATTATAGAGGGTATATATAATTATCTATAAAGACCTACTTAATATAGACTATAAGATTATTCTTTAAATAGCTATTAGGGCTATTAATGATATTATAGGGCCTAATAGCCTAGTGACTATACTGCTTGTTTTTAGTACTTACTCCTAAATTAATAATAATTCGCCCCTATCTCTAGACCTCTAGTAATAGGCTGCTGCTATATAGAGGGTAATAGAGGACCTCTAGAAGCACTAGGCTTCCCGCTAAGCTATAGCTGCCCTTACTGCTTATAATAGCCCGGATATAGCGCTAATTCTTTAGCTATTACTGCTATCCCTCGTCTGGGCCTATTAGGAAAAGAAGGGCTAGTAAGGGCTATACTAACTCCTTGCTATTGATGGTGAGACTTGTACTCTCGGCCTGCCCCGCGGGCCCTAGACGTTCTGATTGATAGTTATCTGCTTGTAGTACTAGGCTGATGAGGCTATGCTACCTCCACTAGACCTGAATACTGAATAGATGATGGGACTAGATAATGATGAAGGTTCCGATATGCTGCTGCTGGAGGGACTTGTAGGCCCGATCCCGCGCTGCTAAGGCCGCCCCCACAAGGAAGAATAAGTCCAAGAAATATTACTAATAGGCCTAATATATAGAAGTGTATGAGTAGCTAATAAAATATTAGGGTAAATGTATCTAATTGATGCTTTTATAGCTACTACTGCCTAAGTACTTATTAATATAATTAGTAATATTATAATGTTTTTAACTCTAAAGGAGCAAATAAATTATAACCTTATTATATAACTATATAAGGATAGAATTATTTAAATACCTGGGGACCCTTTTTTAGCCTCGTTAATTATAGAAATAAATACGCTTTAAAAGCGTGATATATTTAAAATTACCCTATATAACGCTATAACTTATAGCTGATATTATATCTTTAAATTATATATAGTTTATAAGGTAAAGAGTAAGAGTACTAATTAGGCCTATGAGAAATTAAGACTTATTATTTAGCGCTATAATAATAATAAAAAAGCCTCTATACTTACTTAGTCCCCTATAATATAGCAGGCTAGCTAGTAACTCCTTCTTGCTATTACTCTATTGCTTATAAAAGAGGGCTATATATTATAGCTCTGTAATATTATATTAGCGTATGTCTAATAATAAATAGAGCTTAATAGGTTGATTTTTGTAGACTTACTGAAGGAGATTTATAATAAATACCCTGAAAACCGTATTATAAGGATTATTAAACTATTATATAGTATTGTGGAGGCTAGTACCTATTAGTAGGCTATATATAGTAACTATTATAAGAAGAATCTTAAGATAGACTAATTGTCTTTTATTTATGCCTATTAATCTCTTTAATAGCTAAAAATAGCTATTTTAGTATTATTAGTATGTAAATTAATAATACTATTAGACTATTTATACTAAATTTCTCTTAATGAGAAGATATAGAGCTTAAAAAGGCTAAGTTTACTACTAAGGCGAAGTAGTATATTGACCCTAAGTCCCTACTAATATTTAATAGTAGTATTATTACTTTAGGTAAAGATAGTAGTCTTACTCTTTACTAAAAGGGGTAAGGGTCTAAGTTTAAGCTAATTAACCTAAAGATATCTCTAAATAAATAAAAATAATAATATGTTTAGTAAAGTGTAAGAGGGGTATATATTGCCTCTATTTGCTAACCTGAGGCCTATTTTAACCTATCTGCTGCAGCCTAGCATTAAGATCCCGCTATAGAGGATAAAAAGCCCTTAATTATTGCCTTAAATAGCAAAAGGAGAACCTTAATTAAGGCCTGACCTTTATGCCTATTGATCTAGCTATAGTAAAACTCTTTATATTTATAGATAGGTCTTTTATTAATAACACTGAACTATTTTTATAGATCGGATTTATTATAGTTATTACTAATAAGGCTATAGCTAATAATCATAATACCTTTATAGTAACTAGTAATATTATCTACTTTAGTTTGATAAAGTATAAAAGGGTTACACGAAGTGTTCTAGCCTCTAAGGTCTATAGTATAGTAGCTAGCGTAGATATAGCTTATGCTATTACTACTACGCTACAAAAGATTACTATATACTTAAAGAAGCTTATTATCCCTACTATTATTTATACTAACTCATATTTACTATATAAATGCCTTATAAAGCTTGGTTTTATGAAGGAGAAGCGCCTCATAATTGATATAATAGCACTTCATTAGTTATATAAGTAATAAGAGATATATGAGGTAAGGTGGATTAATAGAGATAATAACCTAGCTGATACCTTTACTAAAGGAAGCCTAAATCTATCTCTTAAGCGATTTATTAATAATAATATAGTGATGATTTAAATAGAAGGATGGGTAATAAGATAAGAGAAGGGCAATAAGGGCGATAATATCCCTCCTATTATAAAAGATGATGGCTACGCTATTAAAGGTGGTGATGAAGATATAGAGGAAGGCCTTGAGAAGGATGTGGTTTATATTATTTTGGGATCTGCGAATAACTTTGTTTGTATTGTTTTTATATGGGTTATAGTGCGCCTGGCCTCAAAAGAAAAGACTGCTAGTGTCGCAATAACCCCATTCCCCATGGAGTGGCAGAATGGGCACTCTGCGAAATACGATATCGTATGTACGTGCGTACGTCACGTGACCGTATTCGCAGGCCCAATATAGCATAACACTACTGCCCACGTAGCTATTTATATCTTAGACTTAGATACACACTCGCAATATAGAATAGCCTCAATACGAATAATACGTATTAGGGCTACGCGCGCGTACTGTCACTCACCCCGTGTGAAAACCAACATTGATATTAGAATAATAGCTTTTTCTATTTAGGGGCAGATATTACTATATAAATAGTATGTAGTTACTATTACATACTATAATATATAGTTACTAGTATATAGCATACTACTACTATTATATAGCATCTACTATCCATAAATAAGACCAGTAGTATAGGATATACTAATATAAGACTTTCACTCCTTTTATACTAAGACCTATCTTTCGTTATTTCACTACATATTATTCCTATTTACTATTATTTGTTAAACGTCTTATTACCCCCTCAGTACTGCCACAAGCATACTGAGAAGATGCTAACATTATTACTTTAAATTTATCCCTAAAGTTATTACTTCTAGGGCTGGAAATAGTAGTCTTATTGTGATATTCCGGGTAAGGTTATATAACCTACTTACTAAAGAATTAATGGGTTAATTAGACTATACTGAAGACCTTTGACTATTATTAGTTTTATATATATGAGGTATATAATATTTATTGGTAGTATGGCTTAGGAAGACTGCCTTGTATGAAGTTCTCGTGGTGACTCTAACCTTTGAATAGAAGTCTAAACTTAGGTTAATATTATTAGACACTACTGAGATATGCCCCCTTATATTGAGGTTGGCGTGAATACCTCCCTTAAGTACTTAGAAGAACGTTAATTTAGGAGACTGTGGGGGAGTTAGTAGTAGAGCAAATTTTACTTGAGAATAGCTATAAACTAGCTCTACTGTAGATACTTTACTATCTTTATCTTTAGTATAATGTAAGTTATTATTTAGGTCTGTAATAGCTTTAGAGTTGCTCTAAATAGTAGTTCTTAGGTTAAGGAGTATAGTATAGTGATTTTAGATCTCCTCCAGGGTTATATCTTTGAAGTTATTGTAGTGAGTATCTATTTAACTATTGGAAATAGCCTCCTTATTAAAAAGGATGTCTTGTAACTAATAAGGTAGTTAATTTAGGCTTTTGTAGCTAGTTACTAGCGATAGTTTTAATGGAGTTAGGCGTCTGAAGTTATTATAAAAGCCTTACTCCTATACGCCTGAAGATAAGTCAGATTAGGTACTATAAAACCCTCTTTTAGCGTTTTATAAAGTATTTTATAAGGCGTTTTCCACCCTTTCTGCTATTTTTATGGCGTATAGTTATATAGGTAGGAAGCCGCTGTTATAATTTCAGGCTATAGTACTATAGATAGTGAGGTTGAGAGTTATAGCGAGCGAGCTTTTTGCTTAATAATAGCTGTAATTCTTTCAGCACCTCTATTTTGGGCTTGCGTATTAGGTGCGGATAGCTCTGTCCTAATCTCTTTGCTCTTAATATATGCTATAACTCTTAGGTGTTAAAGAATCTTATTATTAGCTTCAATAACCTGAACCTTAGGCTTATACTATATATTAATAGTTAATATAACTTTGTTTACTACTTAGATGAGGGATTTGCTTGTTTTGTTAGCTAGGTAGAAGTCCCAGGCGAAGCTTGAGGCTCTGTCCGCTATAATAGCTACTAATATATACTCTCTATATTCCTTATTATAGTTGTGGAAGTTGATAGCGATCCTCTTACTAGGTTTTAATGATATTACTAACTCTCTTGGGGCTTAGCGGACCTATCTTATTATCTTCGCTATAGCGCAAGAGTTGTACTTAATAGTCTCGATAGGCTTGTTGTTGTTGATGCGGACCCCTCGCGTAGCCTCGCGCAGCTGACGAAGGGGTTTAGGTCTATAGTAGCTAATATGCTGATGCTATAAAAGAGTTAAGCCTCAAAGGGGTCTGCGAATAGTTAAAGAGTTATACTTATAGCAAAGAGAGCGTTCATAAATCTCATCCGATGTAGCTATCGCTATAAACCCTATAGGGATGCTCGCCCCCTTATGTAGATAATACTTAAGTAGATGCTATTGGTTAATATTAAATATCTCTACTATATAGCTATAATCTCTTTATTAAAGGTAGTTCTAATCTAGGTTACTAGGTCTTATATCCTACTATATACTCTTCTTTTGAAGTAGTTATATAGATATGAGGTTAGTAGCTAGTTATTTGTAATATACTACGTTATTGAGGCGAAGAGTTATTAGAAGCCCTCTAGGGCCTTAAAGGTAAAGGTCTATACACCCCTAGCTATTAATAGCTACACCTGAGGTTCTAGCGATACTACATTTATCATAAGAGGCTCCTCAAAGATTAATAAATTGCAATAGGTTATTGAATATATAGATAGTCGCTCTGGTATTAAGTAGGACTGAGGAAGAGAGGGAGTATTAAACTTTATTAATTACTATAACTATCCCCCTACATCTACTATTATAGCTACTATATAGTTATTAATCTAGTTAATAAGCTTTTATCTTCTTAAACTCCTCTACTAGATTAATACTAGGCTAGATCCTCTTGAGGATATACTTAATAAGGTTCTTATTAAAGTCAAAACATTTAGGCTAGTCTTCTAGAAAGGCTATAAAGTAGCGCATAAGAATATAATTACTTCAGTAATAGAAGGCATACTATATCCTATTTATAGCCTTATTATTGTAGCGGGACTTCTTGTTATATGGATCTTGTTAGCTGCTAGCTTTATGCTTATGGCCTCCTCCTCGTTGCTAATGCTTGGGGTTATTATCTTTAGTATTATTATTATTAACCTCTACTATAGTAGGCCTAAATACGCCCCTCCTAGGCTTGCTCCTAAACGCAGTATCTATAAGCTGCTAGATAGCTTCACGGGTAGCTAGGAGAATATTACTAGCCTTAAGCTTATCTTTAGTAGCCTTCACGCCTATAAGTGCTTAATAACTATTAATCTAAGTAGCTAATAGAGAGTTACTTAAAACCCTATAGTAATTATTAAAGTATAAGCTTAACTACTCTATTTAAGGGACTTTTACTACTTAGCCTTCAAAGATAGCTATATCCTATTGCTTGACCTAAAGGGTAATCTCTTCTCATATAGTAATAATTCGATTTTTCCTATTTAAAAGGATATCTTTATACTTATATACTATAGCCTTCTTTTAATTAATAGCTAAGCTACTAACTTAGCCTTATAGCTTTAATACCTAAGTAGCAATATCCTCCTTTACTAAGCAGTATATCTTAAGGTATTAGCAATAGATAGTATTGAATATCTAGTTCTATATTGTCGCGACATTTCTAATATGCTTAGAGTAGACCTTCTTTTCCTCCACATATTAAGTTATCATAGTATTATAGAACTTCATCTCCTTCTCTTTAAAGTTACAAATAGTATCCTCTTTATTAGTAGGGGCTAAATTATTTACTATTTAAGTACTTAGGTAAGCCCTAATAATAAGCCTTATATCTAGAAGGTTAGGTTTCGTAACGGCGTTACTAAGCAATAGCTTATTAATCTTGCTTAGATTAATATAGTGCTATAATTCAACTCTAGAGGCGCAAGCCTCCAGCTAATTAATCCATAATATCTAATCCTTCAGACTATTCAGCTTAATCTTTGTGATAGCCTCATTAGTAGAGGGCTTAGATATACTGGGAGATATTATAGGTAGTTAGTTAGGTCTGCAAATATAGTTTTGAAGTAATTAAGGTGTAATTAACCGCGTAGTCCAGTTACAATTGCTTCAAAATCAGATAATAATATATATAAGACTCTTAATTATTAGACCTTTATGTATTAATTAGCTGAAAATTGGTGTGTATCTTTTGTAAGTTCTGAGGTATAAAGGTCTCTACTAAAATCTCTACTAGATATAGGTACCCACAATCTAGCTACCGGTTGGGACGGATTTCGGGTCAAATCGGCATACGCCCATCAGCATACGCCCAGTTCAACAGATATACCTAATATCTAGGCGGACTCCGGGCGCGCTAGGCTAATTATAGATGCGCTGCGAAAAGGGCTTTGCATATTACTAAGGAAAAGCGCATACGAGTTAGATTCATACAACACACAAGAAGATATACGAATTTACCTCTCTATTTAATATGTACTATTCAGTACGAGGAAACTTCGGGACAGGTACATCGCAATTGCATAAGTTGCGTGAGCCCTACTAGAAGTTACCCTCTTACCTAGAACTTGCCGTACCGTAGTTGCTGATCAGGCCCTTAAGCATGCATGATGCGTGATGTTGTCGTCAGAATCAAGCTTTTGGCCTCACCAGCACAGCTTCTTCATCCATTCAACGACATCGTTTTCAAACAACACCCTAAATCAATCCTCAACCTCACCAGCTCTCCATCGCTCAATCTCCAAAATGTCTGCACCGTCCGCTCCCGCCTCTCTTCAAAAGAGCCTCGATGACACCAAGGTGGAGTATGTCAACATGGGCGCCTCCGGCCTCAAAGTCTCAGTCCCTATCCTCGGTGGCATGTCTCTCGGCTCCTCGCAGTGGGGCCCTGGGTTCTTGACGAAGAGGATTCACTTGAAATCCTGAAGGCTGCGTACGACCGCGGCATAAACACCTGGGACACCGCGAACATGTACTCGAACGGCATCAGTGAGAAGGTGATTGGCAAGGCGATTTAGAAGTTTAAAATCCGTCGCGAGAAGATTATCCTCATGACCAAATGCGCTCTGCATGTCGGCGAAGAAGTCGGCATGCATACCCCCTCGTTTACGCCGCAATTGGGTCAAAGCAAAGACTAAGTCGGCCAAGGAGGTAGGTTAGCCCACTCTGCGTTTCGCAAGAATAAAAATCGCTAATTGGGCATAGGTCTCTCTCGCATCGCCATTTTCAAAACTGTCGACGATGCCCTGGCGCGCCTTGGCACGACTTACATCGACCTCTTCCAGATCCACCGCTTCGACCCGACCACCCCTATCGAGGAGACGATGAAGGCTCTTGATGACCTCGTCCAGGCTGGCAAAATTCTTTACATCGGCGCTAGCTCGATGTGGGCAACTCACCTCGCTCAGATGCAGTTGGTGACTGAGAAAAACGGCTCGACCAAGTTTATTAGCATGCAGAATTAATTTAACCTCTGCTACCGCGATGAGGAACGTGAGATGAACAGCTTTTGCAATGAGACCGGCGTCGGTATCATGCCGTGGTCGCCGCTTTTCGGCGGTAACCTGGCGCAGCCCGTGGGCCACAAGGAGTCTACGCGCTCGCAGATGAAGTCGCCTATTAACCCTGGCCTCACGGAGGCTGATGAGAAGGTTATTGGTAGAGTTGAGGAGGTCGCGGGAAAGAAGAGCTGGAGTATGAGCCACGTTGCTCTTGCTTGGGTCCGGTGTAAGGGTGGTATTCTGGTATTCCTGTGAGAGGGGCTAAATAGCTGATTGGTTGAGGCGAATCACCAATTATTCGTGTCGAGCTCCAACTCTTTCTTGAAGCATTGCTATAATCCCAACATGATATAAAAGTAAAATCTGCGAGGATAGGCATCATCTTAGGTTCGCATCATTAGCTGATATTATCCCAAGGAGTGGCTCGGGCTTTGATTCCTTTCAGCAGTCCCTGAGAACCGGAACTATGGCAGTGGAAAAGTTAGAGTAAGCCCAGACCGGCCCCGGCAACTGTAAGGTACACACGTGTATCCCTATTACCAACCCCTCTCTATTTCAGTATGACGTCAAGCCGCAAGAGCAAGCAGAGAAAGCACAGGCAGAATCACACCAAAGGGCCCAGTAGTGACAGCGGAAGCCGCAGAGCTTCCGCCGCCGCTCGTCGAAGACGTCTCGCTGCAAGAGATAAACCCGTTGCGCGAGGGGGCGTCGGTGTGGGTCATGGCGCCGACATAGACACAGCTGCCCCGATAATCAGGGTCGAAGACCACCCGGTCAGGGCCGGGAGCCCCTGCACGATATATGTCAGAAAATCGTACAAAAGATCGAATGCCAAGAACATGATGTACGCAGCGCGCAACTTCACGACATACTGCCTGAGTAGTTTCCAGATGAGATGATGGGAAACTCTTGGTAAGGACCAGTCGTAGTGAACGCGATGCCCTCGCGGTTGTTGAAGCGATGCGGGTACTGGCTTGTGCCAAGCTGCTGGTTGGCGGCGTAAAGACGGCAGCCCTCGGCGGTGGCCTCGTCGATTTGCTTGCGGGAGTATCTTGCGTCGGCGCAGCGTACTTGCCCAAAGTCGTTTGTGCCCTGGCGTTTTCCGAGAGCGATCGGATTCGCAAGGGCGAAAACGGCGCAGAGGACCAGGGTGAGAGTGGAGTTCAGGCTGACCATGTCGTGGGGGAAGTGCGTGGAACGGTGTGAAAATGAGCCGATCGGACGCTATTGATGGGCGTATTGAGTAAGATATGCGTAATTCAGTGAAGGGTACGTGAGATATTGAACAAGTGAAGTAAAGTAAGTGAGCCACGTGCGGAAGAGCGTTCGGCGCTGTAACGGTTTTGAGACGTGTAATGGTCGTGAATTATGATCCGTGAGGGAAAGGCCGACCCTCCGGCGGTACCTCAACTAGGTAGCTGATGGGGTTTTAAAATGTAGATGCAAGTGGAAGGGGCATTTGTGTCATTGTGAAGTCTAAAATGGGGAAGAAACAGCCAACGAGAATGCCGAGAGCTTGGCCGGCGCGAGATACCCGCTCGCCAAGTTGAAAACCGGCTATCGACAGCGCCGCATTCAGCTGGGTTCGAAGCTTCCAAGAACACCCTAAACTGGCTGACATGCGCTGCCGCCTGAGATCGCCCGGTGCTCCGTGCTGCCTGTCCTGCTGGCGAGGAACGCACAATTGGAGAGAACTCTAAGTCACGTGCAATCAGCTTTGGGCCAATGAGAGGGCTTCCAGATCATAAGCTTAATCTTACGCCTGCTTGGGAGAGGCCGCCTGGATCTGGACCCACCCAAGACCCACTCCCAGGTCTTCTTCCAGGTTTGCTGGCGGCAGGAGCCGATTTGCCGAACAACACAGAAACAAACGATTTCGATCCTGAGTCACATAGCGAGGTCTCTCAGTAATAATTTTTGTCGTCGAACACAAGCCACACATACGCGAGATCTGACCTGCAGTTAGGGGCTTGAACGTTCCTGTGCCACGGCCGATTCCCGTCGCATGCCGCTCCCGGAGGACGCCGCGCCTGCCCGTTTGGTTGATAGCCTGTCAAGCTAATTACACTGTGTAAGGTACCTTAAACAGGCCAAATGTGGGGCTATTACTACTACTCCCACTACGCCGACGTCAGTGAGGCTAGTACGCCTCCACGTGGGTTGCGTCTGCCTTCCAAGCTTTGCTGCCTTCCGCTGCCCGACTTTTAATCTCAGATCGTCAATTTCAACGAACTCTCATTCTGCACACAACTCTTCACGCGACTTCCTATATCCTCCGAGATTCAGTCAAACCAGCTTCCGAAACATGAGTGTCAACAGTGCCATTGCGGGGCTGC
This sequence comes from Colletotrichum euphorbiae, assembly GCA_037178605.1. Classification (NCBI taxonomy): domain Eukaryota; kingdom Fungi; phylum Ascomycota; class Sordariomycetes; order Glomerellales; family Glomerellaceae; genus Colletotrichum; species Colletotrichum euphorbiae. The sequence goes on from JAXCEF010000199.1 coordinate 19,663, forward strand.
CCGCCTACAAGGTCCTGGATGCCTTCGTCAGAACCGGCAGCGATAAGAAAGCCCTTGATGACACGGTGCAGAAGTTCAACGATCTCGCCAAGGCCTCAGAATCTCAACTCGAAGACTTCCTCTGGGATACATACAATGCTATTTTCGCCGTCGCCAAACAAACTCCTGCAGAGAAGCAGGGTTCCCTCATAGATTTCGTGCAGCGACTGCGCGAGACTACCGTCACTGCCTCTGATGGTCAGGCCTTGCATCTAAGTGAAGGCGTGGTTTGGAAGGATCTTCCTACGTTCGGATGGGTTGCTCGCGACTTATGGAACTTTGGTAAGTTAACCACTGTCTTCATTTGAGCTGTCCACATCTCCGTGAAGGAGTTGGCCGCTATGAGGCTTTGCGTTCCGGGCGCCCATCATTAACAGCCGGCTAGATGTCACCGACTCTTCTGTGTCACAGGAAGAGAAGGCCAGCTGGGATAACATCGCTGCTTTCCTCGCTCAACTGACGTCTCGCGCCTCCGTCGTCGAAGGGACCTCCGACCCGCTCGATTACTCCACGTACGGCCTCTGGGCTTTGCGCGATGCCTTCGAAACGGATCACCCTGCAAGTGCCGACACCGGTGCTGCAGTAAAGCACGCTTCGTTATGGATCCAGCACGCCGGCGAAGCGTTCAAAAAGCTGTGCGCTCGGGATCACAACCTCGAAGCCAAGACTGGCGCTGCGGGCGGCATATTCAACGATCGTCAGTGGAAGGGCTTCAACCAGGAGAGATGGGGTGTTTGGACAGACGGTTTCTCGGCAGCACAGAGCTCGTTACCTGACGAGGAGACCAAAGGCCTGGCTAGGCAGGCCGTGGGCATCATGAAAAGCGGGTAAGTGATCGGAAGCATTCACAAAATAGCGGTGCTACTAGATGATGAAAACCAGAAGAACGACATACAATTAATGAAATAATACATAAGAAAGACACTTTGACTCTTCTTGTTTCACCACAACTCTTGACTGTTAGTCCTCAGACCCTTCGAACCAGCGAGTAAGCAATACCTAGTAACCCGTAGTCGCGAGGACAAGGGAACCCTCAAGGCCTTTGTTTCTCAACCCTCCTGAAGCTTCAATAGCGACGCAAACACACCGCCGCGCCCCAACAAGGACTTCGGGTGGTCAAACTCGACCACTTGCCCATCCTGTAGGGTGACAGTCTTGCCAGAGGCGACAACAGCCTGCAGTCGATGCGCAATGACGACCATAGTCCACCCATAACACTCGGCCCGAATCAAATCCTGCATGATTTGTTCCGTCGCTCGATCCAAACTAGAAATTTTGAGGTCAGCACCGCTTCCATCATCTCGTGAACCCACTCACCTGCTGGTCGCTTCATCGAGCAACAAAACTCGACTGCTTCTCAGCATCGCCCTCGCCACGCAACGCAATTGCTTCTGACCTACACTCAACCACTCCGTCTCCAGATCGACATCAAAGCCCCCCTTATCCGCGATACAATCCAAGAAGCCTGTCTTCTCCAAAGCCTTCGCGATAGCGGGGTTGTCGCAAACATCCCGAGGTTCGAGATTCCGTCGCACGGTGCCCGGAAGGAAAAGGGGATCCCGCGGGAGCGCGACCAGAGACTCGCGAAGCACGTCGATGGGCATTGCCGAGATGTCTGCCCATCCCATCGACCTTGATTTGCCCAGCAGACGGATAGTTTAATCGCAAGAAAAGCGCGAGCAGAGTCGACTTGCCGCTTCCTGTTCTTCCGCATCCGGCAACTTTCGCACCTGGCTGGATGTTCAGGTTGAAGTCTCGCGGAACCTGGTGATCGTCATTAGCTGCAGACACGTTGCTTTTGCTGATGTTAATATACCCCTCATAAGGACAAAAAACGCGAGGTACATCCTCGTCACCACTCTCCTCTACTGGCGTCTCCGTCTCAAACTCCCTGATCCTCGCCACGGCTCCCAGACTAGTCTCCAAGTCCGCTCAATACTTCAACAAAAGTGTCAGAAGCTGTCCGAAACCCATGACGCCGAGCAGCGCAACACCGAGCATTCCGGGATCAATGCCCTCCCTCAAAGCGACCGCGAGTCCTACCAGTAGTACCGCAAGTCCTGTGGCCGTCAAATTGAGCACTAGAAGAAGCCACTTCTGCAGACTTCCCATTACATAAAATGCCCTTTGAGATAGGTCGAGCCGCTCCAAATTCTCTGCTTGAACCTTTTGATTCCAGTTGAGGGCGCGGATGGTGATGAGACCGGAGAAGGAGGCGATGAAGTGTGAGAAGATGGGTGACTTTGCTTCGAAGTTCAAGGTCTAGAAGACGGACTTGGCGTGATGTCTGGAGGTAGATGCGCTGGATGAAGTAGAGAATCATGGCGAGGAAACACATCGAGGGTGAGATAGCCGGTAGCCATAGAGGTTAGGATTAATTCTGCTGTAGCGAGGGTGATATCTGGAGGGGCCAGCTTGGGTTGCCTATAAAAAGACAATAGGACTTACAGTTGGAAGTCAGCATGAAAGCCAGGAGAAGAGGGAGGTCAACGAGATTCATGTCTTGGCTGAACCGGTAAGGTTACATGATGAATGAATAAAATATCACCAAATCCTCGGAAACGAGATTACCGGTTGATGATAATGCCGTTGTCCGTCTTGACGAAGAATGACATTGGAGCTCCGCAATGCGCGGATCAGATAGGGCTTCGCTCGTTATGTGGTTCAAACTTACGCTAACGCAGCCTTGAGAACTCCGAAGTGGAGCCTCTTTGCGGAGTGAGGGACGATGACGACGAGGAAGTAACTATGCCGTGACGTCAATCCTGCTGTCGAGGTCCAGCACTAGCTAGCGGAAAGTCTTACTACGTCTCTATGGCCAAAGAAATCTCTGTCACGATGGCCCAGACCACGTAAACATCTACCCACATACCGAGGTTTGATTCTCCGTTGCTCTCATTGGCGGCAACCTAAAACTTGACCCAGAGGCCTGTGTACATGTAAAAGTCACGAGAGACTGAACCAAACATTGGGGCGTTTTTCTTACGCTGCATCGTTCGGCAAGTCGTTCGGCAACCCATCTGGAAAATCAGCATGGCCCAGAATATCAGTAAAGGCAATGTGTATCCATGAATCTGATGTAGAACAACAGGGATCTGGTCTTCGAAGATCCTCGAGCCTTTTCTCTCCTGACGCCATTGGGCCTGTCGACAGCAGCGGCTACGTCCTTTCGCGAGGTAGCTCGAGTCCCTTGCCGTTTCCTTGCTTCTGTTCGAATCCGTTTTGTTGTAATTCGCTTTTTTGTGTAACGCGGAGCTTGCTGACGTAGCCTCCAGCTTTACTCAAGTCGCCTCTCTCAGATATCTTCTCATCGGTGGCCAGCGAGATAATCTGGTCTGCCGAGGGCAGCCATTGGGCTAAATTGACGGAAGTCAGAAAGTCTCTCTATGGGCTTGCGGCTTCAGCTTTCGGTACTTACCCTTGGTAGTAGCAAAAACCTGACCGCGTACTAAACACTGAGGTCTGAAGAGGGCGTTGAAACACTTGGAAGCCGTGTTGGTATCCAGACCCTTGAGGTTGTCGTCCATAATGATGACTTGCTTATTGCTGTAAACAGCACGAACCAACGCCTATGATTATGATTTTAGCCCGAAGCTTTGGCAAGTTCCTCATGAAGGAAACTTACAATGCGATGTTTCTGACCGCCACTCAGAGCTGCCCCTGAACTGCCACCGAGCGCTTCATCCCCTCTTGCGTCTTGGCATCAGATCAAGGTCTTCTTGGAGCTGGCACGCGCGAACAACCTGCCCGTAGAACTCTGGGTTATAGGTCGCACCACCTACGATGTTGTCCTTGATGCTTTGGTCGAGAAACCAAAGGTATTGGTCACAGTAGGCTACTTCGGGCGCGATGTAGTACTCGACCCTACCCGAACTGCGTTGTGTTTCACCAGCCAGGGATTTGAGTAGCGTTGATTTTCCCGAGCCAACGGGGCCAGCAACCACTGTGAGCCTAGACGGCTGAATTTCAAGGTCTAGATCGTGCAAGATTGCTTCGTCGCTGTGCTACCCGAAAGATCCACCAGAGACCTTGATAGCTAGAGGTTCGGGCCTTGATGTCGGGCTATCCGATCCATCCGAATTGGGTGCCGTATTGGACTTAGAGTCTCGGTCATCATGCCTTTTTTCTTTGACCTGGAATTCCTGGATTCTGTCGAGTCATCCGATTGACGATCCAAGGTTGTTCGGGATCATGACCAGCTCCGAAACGGGGTTGGTCAAGATCTCGAGAGGACTCAACGACGTGAATGCCTAATCCACGTTGAGAGGCTGGCCGTCGTGGATGTACTGGACTATCGCAAAGGCTGCATAGGTGATTGACGGCGTCATAATGGACGAAAATTGCCCTGTTCGGGAGTGAGACCTATGTTCCTAGTATTCACATGAAATGGGGACCGATGAGGACGTTAGATATCTGCTCCCTCGTGAACCTATTGGATTCTTCTAGCTCAAAGTTCCGTAGCCCTTGGATCTGCTCTTGTGCAACACTCCTGAGCCCACTCGTCTTGATACCTTTGATTGAACTAATAATCTATGTGGCTATGCCGACGCGTTTTAGGACGGCCTGCATCCAGCGGCGCTGGCGTGGAGGAATAAGTCTGCCAAGTTGGAGGGTGTCCGAGACGCTCACTACAAGAAGTCAATTTGGTTATTTCACGAGAGGCAGGATCTATTTCTGCGAGGATTTGCTGATTGCAAAAAGGACGGGAGCAATGCAGACGGCTCCGAGTCGGTTGTTCAGAATCCACAAGGCTAGGACGACCTGCATAAGATTTGGAATGATAGCCACGAACTACTCCGCCGCATTGGTGATGCGCTCTACTACAGTGCCCATCAGGGAGATCGCAGCTTGTGAGTTTCCTGTCTCAGGACGTAGCTTGAGCATGTTTCGGTAGATGATGGCGACGAGGGAGCCTCTGATGCGCGTTACCAGACGGCACGTGAACTGGCTGGAGAGATAGGTGGTCATGTTTTCATATCCAGTCAGTATTTTAGGACCAACTATCCAAAGTGAAAGAGGTCATACAGCAACGCCGGTGTACAAAATGGCAAATCCAACGATGAGCCAGTAACCGCCCTCAGTGCTGGCTGGCTCCCGGTTCCGGACGTATTCGATGGTGACATGCACTGAGATAGGCTGGGCGAAACCAAAGCCGACATTTACGAGACGAGGGAAGTGAATTACGAATATCCATGGTGCAAATGCCTTCAGCACAGCGACTGCAAGAGCATGATCTTTGGTCTGGTCCGCTGAACAAGACTGATGTCAGAAATTGGGTTTGGCAGATGTTCATGAAATCAACCAGCTCAAATTCTTCACAAGCTTTAGAGAGCCTCTATAGCACGTTCTTGCCTGACAGCCCATCGTCAACAGGTTCAAGGTCTTCGACAACCACATCCCTCGTCCATCCTAGCCACAAGAGGGGGTTGATCTGGAGACAAAGGCTTTTGCCGAAGATGCCTGAGAGCTCTCCTCTCGGGACTTGTAAGAAGCTGGGATGGTGAGATATCCGGACCTGGTTGATGACTCGACTACCAACAGCATTAACTTCAAGACCAACTCAGAACTCAGGAGCGAAGCGATGACAATGCCTACGCGGTAAACATGATTCCACTGCTTGCCGACACGGATTATGTCAAGAAGGGATGTGCAGAGAAGAAAGAGCTGCAGAATTGCTGCAGATGCGTGAGACTTGGTGTGCTCACTCTTTGAGAGAAAGATGAACAAGCCACTCGTTGCAACACCAAGGCCTGCGACTGCAACAGTCATGTCGGTGTCCAGATTGCCTGGGCGCCCTCCGAGGACCGACAGAGCCAGGATTGACACGTGTGAGGCAGCGAATAGGCACCACAAGATCTGTTTGAGAAGATTAGATAAGATGCTTTGCGACGACCCGAAAGTTTGTCTCTACAAGCTTCAAGGCTGCCCACTTTGGCCACCAAGTGACGATGGGCTTTTCATAGAGATTCCATCGGCGGAACAGTCCCAGGACGAGGTCAATGGCGGAAGGCAAGAATGATCCATAAAAATCGAGCAGGACATTCTCCAACTCCTCGCTTCTAAAGCAGCCTCTATGAGGCCCGAGAATGAGCCTCCCAAGAGAATGGTCTGGACAGGCGGCCGCGCCGAAAGGAACCTGTGGATAAGGCCAGAGGCCCATGGCTGAAGTCAGATTGAAGAACGTCAATGTGCGTTCAAGGAGCGCAGATCTGGAATATAAGTTTGATGAATGAAATTGTCAAGAAGATTTCCTGTCAGTTGGAGTTCATGAGACCCGGTTACCTGGACTTTTCCAGTTGGTGTCCTGGATGACGACGCAAGACACAGGCATGATGTCTGAAACGCGAACTGGCCAAACGCAAGGCGGAAAAAACGCAATAGAGTCGGGCATTCCGCTTCGCGCCACAGCAGCCCCTGGATGGAATCGTGGATAAACGGTACCTTAGGTACTTCTGGACTGTAAGCTTGACTGCGGACTCCGTCTCACCTGCCTGAAATGGCCAGGCCGGGATACAGGAAACTACTGGAGACACAGGTGTCAGCAATTGGTTGCTGGTCGAGGCCATGCGGCCCCAGTGGTGATGGCGGCAGAACGCTACCATTGATCAGTTCATCGATCTTTCGCCAATTGATATCTTGTCCCATTGCGGAAAGAAATTCTGGGATCTGTTGATGCCCTGGTCTCAAAAAGAAAAGAAAAACCCCCGAACGCACATAGCACATATTGCTTAAATGGTCTCGTCTAGTAATCACGGAGTTGTTACATCTGGCCTCCCTCCGGGCTGCATCATGCGGAACGTCCAACCCTGCGACTTATGGACGTCTCTCGCGATGTTCTGTAGCCACACGTTGGGCACAGTCGGAAGCCAGAACTCGCAGCTCTGCGTCCTCAAAATGTCTGCTCCAGTTGCCCACGAGTGCGTAGCACTTTCTCTGTCGCCTGCGGCAAGCTGAGCGTGGGCCAACGATAGGTATATCAAAGCCGCAGTAAATCCGCTTCCCGATCCGACAGTATGCATCTGCTGGACATCCCCCAACGCGTGGTTCCACATCAACACCGGGTTACCCCGCTTTGGGTCAAAATGCGTTATGCGAGCTGCGGCGACGAGCAGGCGCATATGCAGTTGCTGGTCATGTAAATTGTCAATATCGGCAGGTTCGTACCCCTTTAATTCTTTGACGGCTGCTTCAGCCTCGTCTAGCCTCTGAAGCCCGATGCTAGCTTCCAGGGATGCGAGCAGCAACCGTCGAAACCCGCGACGGGGGCGTTCAGGGTCGGACGTCTCGTCCAGCTCTGGTTGGAGTAAATCAACCGCCTTCGTGAACTCTTGCATATTGCAGTATGCATCTGCTAACCTGCCAACCAGAAGGCGACGCGTATTGCGACGAATGGGCTTGGTCATATCGAGGGATAGGGATTGCTCCAGAGACGCACGAGTTGCCTCAAAATCACCGATGGATTGGAAGTAACGCGCTGCCGTGCTTTGTAGCCTGAATGTAACCTCGATATCGAGCGCGGACAACGGTTGTTCAGCTTTCCACTTGTAAATGAATGACGAAACGTCGTTGTCGTAGCACTTTATCTTGTTCTCGACTTGCGAGATATGGAGTCGTCCGAGCAACGCATGGTCGAACCGGGTAGACGGCTGAGCCCCACGCCACAAGAAGTCACGGATATGTGCCTCTGACTTGGCGAACTCGCCATCGAGACGATAAAGATTGCTGCGGAATAGAACGACGGCGGCCTGATACTGGTACGGCATCGACTTGCGAAGGAATGCTTTAGCCTTGTCGACTGCGACGCGACGCATGGCGACGGAGTCCCTCTCCGCGAAGTAGAGGATAGCGTCAATTACTTGCGTTCTCAGCGAAGATCGGACCTTGAATGTTGTAATGACTCCGTCCATGATGCTCCAGACCGTTTCCTTCAGTGTTGGTGACCTGTAGCCCGAACGTCAGTGGAGAACTATGGATTAGAATCACGGTTCACCCTACCAGTCAGTGTTACCTTCGTAGCATGGCGGGCAAATGAAGCACATGAACTTTAGGGCCAATGCCCCTACTTCATCTATTGCTTTGGGCAATAGAGCCCGCGAAAGCAACGACGAGAAATCCGGGGAAAGAGACAAGACTGGGAGGCTGTCATCTACGACATGCTTGATGATGTAGGGATTATCAGTCGCGAGAGAGAACTCAATGTCGTCAGATAAGAGACTCGTAAGTTCAACAGGTAAACCGAAATCAGCAGCACCGGTGCTTTCAATTTCGCCCTCAGAGTTCCATCGACGCTGTGGCAAGCGAGCAAACTTCAAGAAGGCTTCAGGGATAGCAGCGCCACCGAGTGCATATAAGAGGAGTAGAAGCTGGTCAGATGCTGGTAGTATATCGGCGTAATCAACGATGAGGTTGTAATATGATGATGATGAGGACTGGTCTATTCATGGGCATTAGTGACAAGAGACTCTAATTTGGCCAAGACTACAAACCGCTAAGTTGATTTAGGATGAGACGCTGAACGAAGACGGTGTAGTCTTCGAACCTCGGAGCAAGAGATATCAAGTGGCTAAGTACGTCTTCGTGGTCAATGTTCAGATATCTTTCGTATCTGGAGATCTACGTCAGCATTTCAAACACTTTCAACCGTGGTCAAATATTCTTACGTTGAGGGAGGAATATCCAATGGGAGCCAAAGGATTGACCCTAGTCCGCCAAGTTTTCGAGCGATTTGGATGTATTTCCTCCCCGCATTCCTGATGTCTGTGTAGTTGTGCTGTCCAGAGAATATGCCGACGACTTGCGGTGGAATTGATGCTTGGGCATCCAGCTTAGACCTGAGAAAAACAACGACGCAGGCGATTCGTCGCCGCAGCTCCGTATTGACATGGATTCCCGAATCGGCCCAGAAACCGTCGAAATTTGCTCGGAATTGTTCTCTCACTTGATTGACAGGCGCGAGATCAACGGAGTTGACAAGTAAAGCCTTATTCGTCCGCTGGTTGCGCGGTGTAACTTGGAACTGGATATCGCGGGCGAGCGACTTTGACTGGGATAGTAGACGTCGTAGATCATCCAAGTGACAGTTCAGCGTAGGGATCAACTCTCTGGCTCGACCTTTATCATATTGTTTGGCCAAATATCGAACAGAGCTGCAAAGGCAGATGGGCTCCATTGCACGAAAGCATGGGTGTGTCAACGGGGTGTGCAGAATAATCAAGAATTCCTACCGCACACTTTGCAAAACTTGAACCCCACTGGCCCTTCTCGGCAGTAATCGGAAATGCGAGACCCTGACTCGGCCGGGCGGCCCAACGAGAAGCGCATTGCAGAAACGAACGATGAGCTCCTTTGGAGAGCTTTACCGAGATCGAGGATTTTCCTTGGGCGTGGAAGCTTACAGGTCTGGTTTGCGGAGTTGCGCTCTCATGGGGCTCATGATTTTCTGAGAAAACCCTTGGCCCTCTCGAAAGCACGCTGATGAACCAACTGGACATCAACAATTCCCAAGTAAGAATGAGGCGCAGACAAACGATTCCGAATTTGCTAGAACGGAACTCTGACGAGGCATCTAGTACGGCGCCATCTCCTCTGCGACATCACTCGTAAACACCATCCTTCCTATTCTTGGCGGATATGGGCTGGACCATTATGGTGTGGATTGGTCAGTTGGCTTGCTGCTTTTATCTAAAGGTTCAACAGGTAGGAGTTTCATATCACTCGCTGACTCACCCGGCGTCAAAAAGGGGCCTCTTGGCTTGCTCCATTGCTATTTTCATCGGCGCAGTAATATCAGCCGCCAGCCGGCTCAAATGAAGATTCCTTCACTTTCGTGGTTGCTGGACGCGTAATCATGGGATTCGGAAGCACCATGATTGAGAACTGTACATCCAAAGTCAGTTGCAGCTGGAGGATGAAATTGAACAAAATTTTTGTTTATTCAAAAAATTGTTCATATTGCTGACATTTCAATTGAAGATTCTTGCACATTGGTTTCAATCAAGGGCCCTTGGTTTGGGTTACGGCTTGGATCTCGCGACCGGTATTGTGCGAGATTTCCAATGAAAAATTTCGATATTCAACCACTGAAAGTTATACTGCTCTCCTGGCAAGCTAATTGTTCTCATTGCCAAAGCCACCGCAGTTGCGATGCGAGAGGCTTCGTGGTTGTGGAGCTCGGCTCTTTGGATTCCAGCCATCGTCTGCTTTGCAGATCTCCCGAAGAACATTTTCTACATATGGTGGGCTAGAAGCCGCCCGGAATAGACGTATGTGCCGACGTGCCAGAAACTGGCCATGGAGGTGCGAGCTCGAGAGCGCGCGCAATGAAACAAAAATGGAGCGGCCACTTTCAGGACCAAGGCAACTGCACGCACTCTCAGTGCGTTGCCAGATTGGGGAGCTCTGATGCGGGCTCAACGGCTTTTCTGGCTGGTCTCATGCAACCAGATCCCGCAGGCCGGCGTGGTTGGAGGGTTCAATGGTCTCAATGGTCTCAATGCCGGCATCATCACACACAAACCCGGGACTCCACCGCTCAGCTCGCCGGCTACACATCCGCCGTACAGCAGGTCATTTCTGTCGTATGCGCACCTCTGATCGGTACATTTTTTGATTACGTCGGCTTCCGTATGATGTTTGTCAGTCTTACACCAGCCGTCTGGATTCTCCTGATCGGTTTCACACACACCAATGCCCTGGGCGCCATGGTCATCGCTTCTGTGGCATCGACAATGAATGCTCTACCCTTTTTTGGCCTCCATTCGTCTTATTGTGACCAACCGAATTGGGCTTAGCCTTGTATTGGGGATTTTGAAGGTCTTCAACAATAATGGAAGCTTTGTTGTTGATATGATTGCCGGTAGGCTGCAAGATATTACCCCTGGAGGCACTTATGAGCGGGTCAGCGCGTTTTTCATAGGCTGTAGCTTTCAAGGGTTTAGAGTTCTGCCTTGGTCTCTTCTACGGCGTAGTATAACCTTTTTTCTTTATTTTCTACTTTGATTAAGTTTTTTCTATACAATGTAATTATAAAGCTTAAGAAGACCTTATTTATACCCCACCTATTATAGTAATATCTATAGGGAATATAGTAAAAAATATTACTTTTACTCTTATATCTTTACCCTACTATAACTCAATGAATAATAGAAATATAGTAGAACAGAAATTATATTTAAATTCTCCTCTCAAATAAGCTTCGAATGATATATACTTACATACTATTCGGATAGGGGTAAAAGTATTCTAAATATAAACTTGAAGTACGAAAAGGTTCAGATACTGCGCTTCCAAAATCCTACAGGATTTATGATCCTACAGAATTTATACCCAGTAAGCGCCTACACTGAGTAAGCGCGTATGCGTTATAAAGTACGTACTACTTACACGTTAAAGTACATACTACTGCGAAGTCTTGCGAAAACTGCAGTTTATATATATCAATCTTTTCCCCGCCTTCTAGCGCTTTAGATTTTGAAGATACACATACAAAATATATATCTTTTAATATCTATATTTTTCCCTCTATCTGAATATTAAGTTATTTCGTAGAATTGTTATGGTTTAACTACCTATTTTTCCTTTTGAATATCGTTGTACCTATCCTACTACCTCTTTGTTCCACTTCTTATTTTATAAGAAGACATCTCCTATGCTAATAATTAGTAATATAATTCACGAAAGCTTAAGCTAACATAATTTATATTCCTATAGGCATATATAAGGAAATCGCAATAATTAGGTATATAGACTAACGCCTTATCCCTACTATAGATATTAAGGAAAGAATAGAAGCACACCGCTACATTAAAACCCAGCTCAAGATAATACAAATAACCTTATAAGCTATCCAACCTAGATATTAGCTCTTACTTACTAAGAATACCGCTACTAGGGCTATTATTCCACAGATTAAAGCAGTGTTATGGTCAGCTATCTAACAGTAGGGTTCTGCTAATAGAAGCTGAGGGATGACGCTGGGTTAATAGTATGGTCTTGCTGGGCTGTGTTGCTGAATGAATCTTAGGGTTTAAGGAGTATAGTGATTGGTTGTAGTCCTCATAAGGGGGTTATAGTGTAAGATGAAGCTGAGAGTACTAATTAGAGTAATTATAAAGTTAATTGCTGAAGAGCTATAGAAGTTTGTCCTTAGGAGGCCTAAGTCTATACTATATATAAGTCCTGAGTTATATATCTACCTGAGGTTGTGTGGGATTATTTGAATCTAAAATAATCTCTTATATATAGAGTCTCTATTAGATTATTTTAATCTAAGATGATTATTTTATTTTATCTCTATGTGATTTATATTATAGTTCTTTTGTTACTAAGTGAGGCTTTATTATTTCTATATTATCTCATATATAAATACCTTTAGGCGCTAGAAGCGCCTATAGGGCTACCCTAGTCCTTCCTATATATAATAGGTTATAATATTAGGTCTCTCTCTAAATAGTTTTATCCCTAAGACTAATATAAGTAGGTTATTACTTCTAGGTTAAGGAGTTATCAATTATGGTTTCTTTTTCCTTTTTATGATGCTGATATTATATTAGGTTGTATTTAAAGTTATTTGATTTTTATGAAAGTTATTAGGCTTAGATTAAGTGGAATTATTAAGCTCTTAGTATTTTAGTTAATTATAGAGAGTATAATATAATACATTGCTCTCCTTATTTCTAGTATGATTATATATATAAGATAGACTTAGCCTACTTGAAGTGTTGTGGGGAGTGTTTGTCTTGTAGTTTATTAAACTGTGATAGTGGTGATATAGTAAATACTTATAAGTTTTAGTTTCTTTTTGTGAAATCTTAGTTGTAGTTAACTTTTTGAAGTAAATTATTATTTTAAAGAGTTAAAGAAGGTAGAGCATAAAGAGCAGGAGGCTGAGGAGGCCCTTGAGGTTTTATAGATATAACTAGCTACTACTCTAGGTTATTTATCTCATCCTTATAAATAGAAGAGGTTTCTTTAGGATTAGAGTTTAGATTTAATCTATAGGGGGATATAGTTAATTAAGGAGTGGGAAGTAGAGGAGCGTGAGTTAGAAGCATAGGAGTTAAGAATTATAAGGAATTTATTCTCTTAGGAGACTCTAAATAACTTGGATTGGTTTTCTTTAATATAGAGTTTAATCTGGAGGTATTGGGTGACGCTTCTTTTTTTGCTACTAGTAGTATTTCGTAGACTTTTAGTATCCCTAGTTATATAAATAGGTTAGAGTCCTGCGGTTAGTTTTATTATAGCGGTTTAATTATTATTTAGAATTAAATAAGTTAGGCTTTGTTTTTATATATCCCCTTAGGTGCGGGTGCTGCTTATGATTTATTTATTATTTGCTGTTCCTAATATATATGGAGTTATTCTTGTGCGTGCTTAAGATTTGTGACTGGTTCCTATATGTTATTCTTATAATGTGTTGTCCTTATTTTTGATATACTTAGTAATCTATTTGACTTTATATTCTAGTTTACTTGATTCTATAATAATAAGGTTATATATTTATAATTCTTAAGGATTAGTTTGAGAAGTAGTATATAAAAGATTGAATAGCATTTCATAGTATTTAGTAGTAAGAGTTTATAGCTAATATTTAATAGTTCTTTATTAATTTAGAATGGTTTAGCTTTTTTATAATTTAATTTGCTGCTTAGTTGTTTGGTTTTAATATTATATTATGTGAGGTAGATATTATCTCCCTTCTTTAGAGTTAGTCCCTTAACTTTTTTTTGTTAGTGTATTTGCATATATATTTATATATATGTCACAAGCCTGCAAGTAGAGGTAAGAGCGAGTTATAGAAGGCAACTGTCTTATTCAGAGATAGTTGCGCGCGAGGCGCAGTGAAATAGGCAGCAGAGTAGCTTATATAAGCGTATAGCCACGCTGCACGCCACCACAGCCACGCAGGGCTGCAGCAGAGCCACATAGAGCTGCCAGTACTATAGTGCCGCATCGCAACACACCCCCCAGCCGCGCCTGCAGATGCTATCGTATTCTCACAACGCTCCGCGCGCAGCTATAACTATTTTTAAATATATATAAAAACACAATAACTGTATTCAAAACGGCCCCAAAGGCGCAAAACAAATAAAAAATAACCCCTTGATATCCCTTAGGATATTCGCAGCGTTTATAAGTACTATTATGCAACTTTGCTAATAATAATATAGGCACAAAAGAGTAGCAGAATAGCAGCCAACTATTATAAATAATAGTTAACTACTATAGAGAGCAGCTAACTACCTAAAAAAGGCAGCCTTAGAGCATAAGTATAAATATCCCTTTATTGCGCGCAGCCTTTGGACTTTCCCTCTTTTTCTGCTCAGAACACTATATATAAATAACTATAAGTTGATTTTTCCGCGCGCTCAAAATCCATCGCGCGCTTTATTAGTTAGTATATATATTTATCTTCTTATTATAGTACTAATAATATATTATTATAATATTATTAATAATGGCCCCTAAGCGTAAGGAGACTGAGGAATAGCTTTGCGCCCGTATTACTAAGGCGCAAGTAACTAAAGCTACTAATAAGGCGGAGAAGGAGCGCCTGGCCGCTCTTGCTAAGCAGCAAGCCGCGCTTAACGCGCAGCTTGCTATTGATATAGAGCGGCAGGCGGAGGAGGAGGAGGAGAAAGAGGAGAGTAAGTTGCTACTTACCCTATTATCTTAAGTACTACTAATAATATTATTACTAGTTAAGGAGCCTGCTGGCCCCTAGAAGAAGTAGTAGCGTATTGAGACCCCTTAGACGCCTCTATAGAAGACCCCTGCTAGCGGGGCTATAAAAACAACTAGGTCGGCTAAGAAGCCCCGCGCTGCCTCCCCTATTCTGGAGGGAGCTAGGGACCTTATAGACCCTCCCTACTATAGCTATAGTTACTTGCTGCTTATAGGCAAGAGCTCTAGTCGCTACTTCTATAGTACCTATAAATACTACTACTACTATTTATATAGCTAAGGCTATAAGCCCCTACCTACTACTACTATTAAGCTTTACTAGCTATACTATAAGGTATATAATAAGAATAACTAAGTTGTAAGTATACTAGTAGGAGCGGGAGTATACCTAGGTATTTAGAATAAGGCTAATAATACTAGTTAGGGACTTGCTTTTTATTACTATACTCTTTATGCTATCTTAGAGAATGAGAAAGAGCTGGAGGAGCTAGAGAGTAAGTAGGAGGGAGTGGAGGAGGTGGGATAAAAAGAGAAGGGAAAGGGCAAGGAGGTTATTATTATACGCCTAGAGGGCGCTATTAGAGGGTTAGCTTTAGCTAGCTCTTTATAGTACTCTGAGGCTCCTATAATACCTGCTAGTAGTATTATACAACCTAAGCTTATTATTAGAGAGTCGCCTTTTAGTAGCTCTTTTTAGTAGGTCTCTATTATGCCGCCTGGTAGTATTATTACTAGCGCGCGTGCTCATTTAGTAAGCCTTTTAGCTATCTTTAATATGCCTGCTAGCGCTACTAAGCCCTTAATTAACTGCCTTATTATAGCTATTTATATAGAGGAGAGCTCCTATTATTAAAGATATACCTATAGGTATTAATACCCTTTGCTTTTAGTATTTAGGAGGTAAGTTAGTAGGCTAGTATACCTATAAGAATTACTTTATAGAGGGGGCTATAGCCCTATAGATAATATCTACTAGCCTTTAGGCTAAATAGAGCTTATCTCTATCCTTTAAACCTTCTTTTCTATCTAGGTAATAATATACTAAGTATCTATAAGGTTTAGTAGTACTTAGAAGTATTTAAATTTTACTCGGGAGAGGTTCTTAGTAAGTCTATCTACTAGCATCTAGTCTATAGGTATATATAGCACCTTAAAGGTGCCTTTTATATATTCCTAGCGAAGCTATATATTTTAGATATTAATATACTATAGATAGGTTAATATTCTCTCTCCCTCTCTAACTACTAGTCAGATAGTTTGCTAATTATTATAATAAACCTTCTAAATATCCCTAAGTTCTAGAGCAATATGACAGCATAGCCTCTAAAGTACTATAGTCTCTTTGGCTATATATTTAAGACTTAGGAGCTCTACTTCTATTATAGATATTGTTATAGTTGCTTAGCGGGCTGCTTTCTATTAAATTACGCCTCTAAAGAGCATTATTGTAAAGCCCTGGGAGGATCTATAAGTCTTATTATTATTAGTAAAAGAGGTATTACTAGCAATAAGTAGCGGAGTCTCCTTCCTATTACCCCTAGAGCTGCTATAGTAAATTGCGAGGTAGTAAGTAGTATAGAGATATTAGATATACTGCCTCGCTACGGCAAAGTGCTGCGCGCTTGGATTTATAAGGAAGCAGGAAAGTTAGGCTATGGCAAAGGCCACATCTAGCCATACTATTATTGCAGTATATAGGATACTTCTAATAAGTAATTAGTACTCCTTAACCTATATAAATATAGCCTCACTTTTATTTTTAGTAAGTTTAGTAAAAAGTAGTAGAGTAGCGAGGTAAATACTACCGCAGAGTTTGAAGCGCTTAGTAATAGTATAGATATACTAATTATAGACTAGATAAATCCTTTTAGCTACTCAGTCACGCATAACGCGCAGCCTAAGATATTATTTAATAGGGCCTAGTTTGCAAATTTCATATAACTTCTCAATAGCCTTAATAAGCTCTCAAGCTTATTTCTCATAGTCGCAGTGAAAAAGGACAAGGAAGTCATCAACATAGAATAAAATAAAGACTCTATAATACTCATCTTAAAATAAGTAGGGCTTTTTGTTATATAGGGAGAGCCTAAGCTTATATAGGGTCAAACAAAACTCCTTATACTACAGGAGGAGTATATTGTTAAGGCTATATAGGGCCTTATTAAGCTCAACAAGCTTCTCTTGTTGTTTGAAGCTATCCGGGAGGTAGCAAGTAACTGGCTCTCTCTTTGGGTTAATGTCCACATTTAAGAAGGCATTTATAATATTATATTATAGGATTTTATAGTTAAACTGGGCTATAATTGCTATTGCTATGCGCAGGCTTCGCGCCGCAAGCATAGCAGCATAAGTAGAACTAAGAGAGGAGGTATCTTATATATCTCCTCTCACACAAATACGCGCTTTACAGGAGTTAAGGCGATTACTATAAAATTTATAGGAGTATACCTACTTTAAAATTAGAGAGGTTAAATATGCCTCAGCCTAGTTAATAATATGCTAAGTACCTATTATAGTAGGTTTAGTAATCTCCTTCTTTATAGCAGCTTAGAATATACCTTATAGCAGCTCCTTAAGCTTATTAACCTCAAAGTAGTTATTTAGGGGCTTTATTAGGTCCTCTGCAAAGTATATAATCTTCTGCTTAGCGCTAGGGCGCATCTCTAAGTTATTCTAGAGGCGCGCAGAAACCGTGGAGTAGAGAGTCTTATAGCTAAAAGTGCTTTTAGTAATAGCTTCCTATTAATTAGGCAGAAAGATTATAAAAAAGACTTGCTAGTAGTTATTATCTAGTAAGCTTAAGCTATCTTCTAGATATATAGTTATAAGGGCTCTTAGATATCTCTCTTGAGTGCTCTATTGGGTAGGAGGCCTATAGTCTTATTATTAGTATAGATAACGGGTAAGTATTATTTTAGCTATTGAGGGGGAAGCTCTTCTAGTATTTATTAAGCTATGCTCGCTAGGCGCTTGAGTAGCTAGTTCCTAAGTATTTAAAATAGGTAGCTAGGCTGCTTTAAGCATACCTATAGCTATGGGGGAGGGAGATATAATTATCCTAATGCCTAATCCTATTCCCAGCATGCTATTAGGTTTAGGAGATTATTTAGGTATTAGTAACCCTCTCTATATATTAGCTAGCAAGCCTTATAGCTTTCCAGCAGCAGTGCGAGGTGCTTCTAGAAGAGAAGCAGCTAGCGTAGAGGGCCCAAATAGCTCTCCAGGGGTATTATTCATTATAAGGTTACTCGTCGCTTTATTAAGTACCCCTAAGGTCTTAAGAACTATATTAGCTAATTTAATAGGTATTTTAACCTTATTAATAATTTCCTAAGCACTCCAGATATCTAGGGCGTCTGCCTTATTATCTAGAGAGTAGAATTTCATCTCATCAAAGCATATATTATGTGTGATAATAACCTAGTTGAGCGCAGGAACCTAGATCCTGTAGAGGTTATGTATTTTAGGTATATATCCTATGAGGTTTCTAAGATAGGCCCTAGAGTTAACCTTATAATAGTATCTCCTAATGCCTCTCTCTTATGCTCCCTCTAGTAAGTAAGCTCTATAGCTATAAGTATAGAGCCCTCTCTAATATAGGCAAAGGTCCCGGTGTGTTGAAAGCGTGAGGTCTGGCTGCTACTATTAGAAGTATTATTAAAACTACTTAAGTTCCTTTTAAATAGGGCTTTGCTAGTTATTTGTGGCGCGTGGGCTAATATTATATATGAAAATGGATGCTCTCTAGGCCTCTAATATGAGGTAGATTAGTAGGTAAGCTCTTTTTAATATAGCTAGAGCTTTTAGAATACCCTCGCCGTCTGCGCACTTGCCTCCTCCTATAGGCTCCTTTATATTTACTAGTAGGAGTTCTATATTAATGCCTTATTCTGCTACCTATAATTTATAGCGCATAAAGCCTAGGATAGCAATCACAGCGCGCTTAATATTATAACGAATTTTGTAGATATTTAGGCCTCTTTGTCTTTACACCTAATATTTAAATATAAAGAGTGCTCTAAACACCTTATTATACTCTTTAGAGACTAAAGAGATCCTAAAGAGCCTTCTGCTATACTTATCCTTAATTAGGAGCATCCAGGCGTATAGTCCGCTAAGCTTCTAGTAATTAAAAAGATCCCATGCTATCCTATAGTAGGGCTAGGGGGCTTTGCCTTCTAATAGACTGCATGAGATAACCTAAGTAGTATATGCTTAAGCATAGTATTTATATTAGATATATAAGGGGGCCTTAATTTGCACCCCCCTAATATTATAGACTAGGCGCTTAAGAGCAGCCTAACCTAGGTATCTAGAGCGAAGATACTAAATGTGAGCGTCGTTAGTTGTTTCAGCCGCGCGGTTATATAATAGCTGCGCAGGCCTCTTGTTATTAGATAGAGCTATAATACTAGTAGAGCTTATAGGGATCTTAAGATAAGGCGAGTAGGTAGAAATAGGGTTATATTAAAAGAATACTAAGTTACTCTTATAAATAAGCTACTTAATATAGATAGATTTACTAGGCTTCCTATACTATAAAGTATAGTTATAACTACTATACTAAATACTAGCCTTACAGAGGAGCACCTTAGAGATAATATTAATATATATATTCTTAATAATAGTAATGTTATTTAATATTAGGGCGCTCTTCTAGCCTATAATAGTATTCTTAATAGTATCTAGGATATACTAGGTGCCTCTACTAAGAATAAGCATACTTATACTACTAACCTTAATTACTAAGTTATTATAAGAGTAAATAAAGGACCTAGCTATTAGCTTCCTCTTATTATTAATAATATAAAGAGCACTATAGTTATTAAAAATAATACTCTAAGAGAGGAAACAGGGGCCTTTAAAAAAAGTAAATATAGCTAAATAGGTTTCTACTATTTCACCCTTATCTAGCAATAAGCTGCAATTAATAACGCAGCAGGAGATATTACTAAGTAGCTAGTAGCCTCTAGAGTCAGAGCTGCCACATCCGCCGCGCTTAGCTCAACCGCTACGCCCGCCTCAGTTAGAGGGGAGCTATCTAGTCCTTTAAGACTCCTTTATAATCCACCCCACCTTCTAGAGACTAATATAGAAGTAGGCCCACTAAGGAGATATTACTATCTCCTATATACGCTAAGCCTCATCCTTAGCTATCTTATAGTCCTTAGCTTATTCTATTAGAGTATTTATAAAGGCTTACTAGATATATAAGTAATAATATAGAGACTAGTAGTAGTAGCGCCCGCAAGAATAAGCGGGCATCTTATTTAATAAGCCTATAAAAAAGGAGGAGGCAGTAATAGGAGCGAACTTAGGTAGGTTCTAATTATTAAAGCAGCCTATAAGAGTTATATATACGCCTAGAGCCTTACTATAGCTCCTACTATAGCTTAAGGTATTAGCTAGTTTATTATAGATCTTAATAAAGAGAATAATATTAAGCTACTTAAGCGTCAGACTTAGTATACTAATCTTATCTACTTATATAATAAGGTCTAGCTAATATTAGGCCTAAGTAGAAGTAATATAGTAGTAGATAGCTTTAAGGAATAAGCGCTTACTATAACTCCCCTACGCCTCAGGGATTTACTAACTCTTAGTAAGACTATAGAGATAGTGCTACTCCTTAAACCACTTAAATAGCCTCATTATATACTTAGTATGCTTTAGAATTTCCTTATAATTATAATATACCTATTCCTTAATACTCTTATTAAAGTAGCTTAAGTACTACTTAAGATAATAAATAAGGTTCTAAAGGTTTAGCTAAGACTTATCTAAGGTATTTAGCTTAATTCCAACGCTCTTAAGGTAGGTTAAGTTAACTATTTAGAAAATAACCCCCTAAAGAGCTTAGTATAATATAACCTATAAGGTGAGAATTATACTATTAGTAGAATAAAATTTAAGAGTATTACTCTACTCCTCTTAGATATTAGCTTATATTATAGGGCCTAGCGGAGTTAGCCTTATAAGCGCCCCACCTCCTAGAGTAGTAGTAAGGGGGGCTCTTTAAGAGCTCTCCTAAAGTTATTAAGAGGGAGAGGGCTTAATATTATTATTACTCTCCATAATTAGAATTATCTAAAAGCCTCCTTTAGTAGTAGAAATAGCAAAAGCCTTACTAAATACCTTATACTTAGTAAGGTCTACTTAGTACTAAGCCTAAAGGTACGCCTCACGCTTAGTAATAAACTCCTAAATAGTTAGAGTAGACTTAAGAGCGTCTAAGGGCTTACTAGAGTCTAGTCTATTAGGATTAATAAACTTCTAGATGCCTTCAGACTACATAGAGGTACACAGGTTCAGATACCAGTAAGGCTAGTCAGCTAAGCTTTAGAGCTTTACCTCTATAGAGAAAGTAGATATAGCGAGAGTATTATAGGGTTTATAAAATAGCGGGAGGTTCAGAAAGGTTATTAAATAAAGATATAGAAAATTAGTTAAGAGAGGTTAAAGGTCTAGGAGAAAGCCGCTCACCCTTCTCTAGGCTTAGAGAGGTTAAAAGGGGTATTTATAAGCAGAGGAGCTAGGCTCATAACTATTACAAGCCTGCAGGTAGGGGTAAGGGCAAGTTATAGAAGGCAACTATCTTATTCAGAAATAGTTGCGCGCGAGGCGCAGTAAAATAGGCAGCAGAGTGGCTTACATAAGCGTGTAGCCACGCTGCACGCCACCACAGCCACGCAGGGCTGCGGCGGAGCCACGCAGGGCTGCTAGTACTGCAGTGCCGCATCGCAACAATATGAATTTGAGGTCTTTAGAGAGTTTCTACTGAATTTCTTGAATTTTCTTAATATCTACTATAGTTTTAAGTGCTGCTAAGCCTTATTATAGTTCTCTATATGCGGTGGAGTTAAATCTATAGTTAAGATACAATAGTAATTCTTTTATATCTTCTTCTACTGCGCTATTATAGGCGAATTAAGCTATTAGTAGTAGTAGTATCTAATTATCTTACTTATAGTTAATATAATAGCATAAGTAGATCTTAAGAATTTAGTTAATTTATTTAGTTTGTTTATTAGTTTATATTGTTACTAACAGCAAAAAGGCGAAGACTAGCGCGCTTTAATTACGCTATATTAAATGGATTCTAAGTTAAAGAAGGAAAAACTATCTTATGGGCTAGCTTGGGCCTTAGAAGGTAAAGAGCCTTTTGTGGGTCACATGACTTAGGGATTACGTAACCTAAAAGTTATTTTAGCTAAATCTAATACTACGAGTCAGAACCTCCCCGGGGTTATATAACTTAGAGGTTACGTGACCTAATATTTAGGCTAGTTATAGCTACGCTGTGATATCACCCCCCCCTTTACTAATATTGCTATCTGTAGTAATAACATATTGCGTAAAATCCAAATTTATGACGGTATGTTATTCTCCTCTAATGGGCTTAGATCTTCGTTTTACGCTGCAGCTAGCAACCATATCGAAAGTTGTTTTGGCGGTCCCTTTGCATATGGGTGCTATTTGTGGAAGTCTTATAGCGCTGCGGGCGCGCGCTTGAAACCTTTAGTATTATACTACGTAGGATCCCTATTATATCCCTTCTAGTTGACGTAGTACTATAGTCTCCCTTAGTAAAGCTAACTTGCTACTACTTGTGAAACCTTATATTTAGGCCTATTATTAAATTTAATAAGCGGTGGAGGCTCTTTATGTTATCCTGGTAGTAGGTTAGTAGTAGCCTTTTGAAGCTTATTGGGGTAAATGACTGGATAGTATTTATATTCTTCTGGTAGATCTAGGACCTATATTCCTCTAGGCCCTTCTGCTTTAATTGGCTATAGACTATTCTCAAGTAGTAAGAGTTTTAATATATTCTTATAGCGCTATCCCTCTATTAAGATATAAACTCTATTACTTATAGCTAGATTATTAAGCTAGTGATAGTAATTAGTAGCTGAAGTATAGCGCTACTAAGTAGTAGCTATACTTTCCCTCGCTACTTCCTAAATAGCTTGTAAACTCTTAGCTAGCCTCTAAGTATCTATATAGTTAAGCTTCTCCTTTATTATGGAGAATTTTTGAGTATGCTGGTCCTAGTTAAAGCTTATCTATAGCGGGTACCCTTATTTAATCTTAAAGGGGGTGAGGCCTGTGGTTTTATTAGGTAGAGCAGCCTGAGCAAAATCTATAGCTAGGAGTATCTCGCTCTAGTTATCTTGAAATTAGTTTAGCTATAGGCGGAAGCGTTATATGAGGTACTAGTTAAGAATCTCGGTTTGCCTATTTATTTTAGTGTAATCCGCAGTTACTAGGTATATTTGTATGCTGCAGAGCTTATAGAGCTTATTCTAAAACTCTGATGTAAACTGGGGCCCCCTGTCTGAGGTAATTATTACTAGGAAACCTGTATGGCGGAAGATATGGGTATAATATAGTTGGGCTAGGTTGTAGGCTGTAGCGGTTTTATGGTATAGCAGGGAAACCGTTTTCTTAATAGGTAGCAAACCACTATAAAAACGTTATTATAGCTATAGCAGTTGGGAGGGTAGGATATAAAGTCTATTATAATATACTTCTAGGGGTAATTAGGGATTAGTAGGGGTCTTAGCTCGCCTAGGGGCTTATCTATTAGCTTCTAGGTGTAGTGATAGGTATAATAGTTATATATATACTATTCTATATTAGTAGTAAGCCTTAGCTAGTAGTATTATTCCTTTAGGAGCTTTAAGGTCTTATTGCAGCTAGGGTGCGCTATAAGCCTCTAAATATAAGCTTTTTAAAAAAGCTTTATTTATAGGTTTTCCTCCTCTAGTACTACTAATTTCCTATTTATAACTAGTAGGCTATCCTATATTCTCTAGTGTTCTTTCCCCTTATTTGCTAGGCCCTGCAGTGAGGTGAGGAATACTATATTGGGGTCTTAATTTGGCTATAAAATGCGTTTAATAAGAAAGTAGCTGCTAAGGGCGTCGTCCGGCTTAAGGGCGCTCATAGCTACTATTATAGTTTTAGTACTCTTTAGTAGCTAATAGAGTTCTTTAGCTACCTCCTTAGAGAGATAGATAGGTAGGAGTAGTACCTAGGTGTAGTCTAATATCCTAATAACCTACTAGGAGCGGAGGTCCTTATTCTTTCTTAATAGGGCGTCTACTAGTATATTTTCTTATCCTGGGCGGTATTAGATATAGAAGTTAAACCTAGCTAAAATACCTAATTATTAGGCTTAATAAATCTTAAGGAGCCTTTTAGTTATGAAGTATAGTAGTAGCTAGTAGTCTATAATAACCTCAAACTCCTGTATTGCTACTGCGAGCTTAGCGCGCTATTTCTCTAATGTGAGAATAATAGCTAGTATCTCCTAGTTGTAGATAGGGTAGTTTATCTCCACTAGCAATATTATCCTTAAAAAGTATGCTATAGAGTGCTATGGCTAATTATTAGGCTGCTATTATAGTAGGGCAGCCCTATAGACTAATTCTAAAGTATTTATCTTAACTTATATTAGTAGTTCTAGGCGCTAGTATTCAAGGATAGGGGCTAAAGTAAGGGCCTCCTTTAGCGCTGCGAAAGCTGCTTTATAGTTGCTACTAAAGGTAAACCTAGCGCCCTTTGTAGTAAGTTTTATAAGCGGGCGTGCTACCTTACTATAGTTAGCTATAAAGCGGTAGTAGAAGTTATAGAACCCTAGGAAGAACTAGATTCCTCAGACTATAGTTAGCGGTTGCTAGTCCTTTATAATAGAATCCTTCTCTAGGTTAGGGCTAATGCTGTCTGTTAAGATAATAAACCTGAGGTAGCGCGTTGTAGTAATGCTGAACTTATATTTTTTGATATTAGCCTGAAGTCTAGCCTTATGCAGGCGGTTTAGAACCTTCCTAATATGCTCCTTATACTAAAGTAGGTCTTCTAAGTATACTAGAATATTATATATATGTGTGGTATAGAAGTTATCTAGATAGTTTATAAATATATTATTTATATATCGCTAGTATATTGCGGGACTATTATATAACCTAAAGAGTAGAACCTTATACTTATAAGAGCTATAGCGGGTTTGGAATATTATTACGTCTTTGGAGTCTGAGTGGATATAAATTTAGTAGAACGCTTAATATATATTAAATTTTATAAATAGCTTTGCTCTACTAATATAGCTTAAGGTCTTATTGATAAGCAGTAGAGAGTATTAGTCTTTCTTTATGAACTTGTTAAGCTTCTGAAAGTTAATATAGAACTACAGGCTATTATTAGCCTTATATATAAATAGCGTAGGGGATATAAAGGGGGCGTTTCTAGGGGTAATAAACCCCTTCTTTAGGTTATTTAGGAGGTATTATTTTGTAGCCTTAAGCTTAGGTAGTAATTACTTATAGAGAGGGTGATACTTAAGCTGTTCCCTAGCTCTAGGGTCTAGCTTAATCTAGTAACTATAGGAGCAATAGGGGGGTAAGGTATTACTTATAGCCTTACTAAAGTAGTCTCTCTATCCTTATAGGTATTGCGGGAGCTTCTAATTAATAAGGCGCTAGTTCTTAGCTTTATTAACCTCTAAAAGGTTCTTCCCTATATCCCTTTCTTCCTTTTTATTAGTAATTATTAGATTTAGCTTATATAATGAGATTAAGCTTAGCTTAATGTCTATTTGCTTTAGATTTATCTCAAACCTAATAGCACTAATAAACGCTACGCCTAGGCCTTCTTTCGCCTTTTAGACTTCTAGACTTACTAGTCCTGCTCTTTGGCGATTTAGTGGAGGGGTTGTAGTAGTTGCGGGTGCGCTACTTAGCGCTCTTTTTATTTTTTGGAGGTTATTACTACGCCCTAAGTCTTAAGTTGGCTTAGGTCGTTAGAGGATTCTTATGGGCGTCTTTAGCTTGTAATTAGAGGCTATTTGGGAGTTATAGAGCCTCTTATCTGCCTTAAAGGCGGCTTAGTAGCGTTTAGTATCTAGCTAATATTCTATATTAATTTCAGCTAGCTATAGGAGTTTAGTAATATTGCGTATAATTATGTGAGGGAGGTCCCGCAATGTAGGGGTACTATCTAGCTAGTATAAGCGACGTTAGTATATATCTAGACTAATATTATAGTAATTAAACTAGAGATAGCTAAGAGTAAGGTTATGTCGCCCTATATTAAATTAGAGGAGGGGTTTTTACAGTAACTCTTCGCGGTTAACCTATATATAGGTAGTCTATATATTGCTAACTATATCTAGTAGTTTGCTATTAAGTCCTATAGTAGGGATAGAGTGCTATAGCTTATTATATTTAGTATAGTAAAACTCTCTTAGCAGGGCTATTACATATGTATTTATAAAAGTATATCTGTTTGCTTTAGTATTAAGAAGGGCGTATAGGTAAATACTATATTAATTAAATATTAGAACTAATTCGTCTTTTAGTAGTTAGTTACTAATTAGTTATTATACGTTAATAGAAGCTATTACTAGTTGCTAATTAAGTTTTCTATTCCCCCCTAGTAGGAAGTCTGCTTTTACTAGCGGATCTAGTTTTCTAATACTTTGGAAGTACTATCTAAGTCCCTAGCGGGCTCTATTATACTTATAGTAGCCTTTAACGTCTAGTAGGAGCACTTATAAGAGTTATAGTTAGTCTCCCTATAGATAAAGTAAGCGCCCTACTTATAGAGCTTCTTATATAGAACCTCAGGAATATAGTTTCTATTAACTTATGCTCTAGTAGGCTAGGTGTAGTTTCTTCTATTATTAGAGGAGTTATTATAGGCTATAGTAGAGCCGCCCCGCCCTACTAAACGGTTTAATTGATTATTAGAGGGCGCTATAATTTAGGTAGTAGTATAGACTTAGGTAGTATAGTCCTAAAGGTTAGGGTAGCGTTTATATAGTGGATTAAGTATTAGTTCTAAAGGGAAATAGGTAACTTCTTGTGGCACTTCTAGCGCTACTGAGACTCCAGGAGCTTAGACTTGCGAGTAAGTTTAGTAAAGGTAGCCTGCTTGATCTGGATATTCTTGAAGGAGATAGTGAGATTATTAAGCTTTATTTAGGCCTTATCTTATTGGACTGGGTTGAAGAAAGTACCCTTAAGCTCCTTAATAAGCTATTTAGTAGTTATGATCTGAGGGGGGTCTCCCTTAAGTAAGGATGAGATAATATTATAGGTAGTGCTTTCTAAGCGTGAGAGTATATACTTAAACTACTAAGATTTATTATACTACTTACTACTAGTAAGTTAGTTATTAAAATAGAAGAGCTAAGTATTGAACTTTAGGTGCTTTAGGTTGTTTATATTAGGGCCTATATAGATAGGGACCTTAGGTATCTTAGTAGATTAGGTATCAGTACTACTATTACTAGTAGTAGATATAGGTAAACACTCTCTAAGTTATTCTTCTAAGCGTGTTATTTAGTTGAGGATAGCCCAAAGAGTAGCGCTATAGTTGCTTGAAGGGGCTAGCTATTATTTGGGAGGGGGAGTATTAGATATATTATATTTGAAATGCTGAAAGAGGGTATTATTAGCTTAATGGGCCTTGTTGCGCTCCTGATAGGCCTTATTGCGCTCCTAACGATAGCGCTTAAGGGTCTTAGCCTAACCTATAGGGTTATCTTTAGCGTTAGCCTCTTCTAGGCGTTTGCAGAACTCTTAATTCTTATATTTAAGGCGGAGGGTGGTTATAGAGAGTATAAAGGTTGTTACTAAATATAGTATATCTAGTATAGAGAGTCTGTAACTTAGTGCCTTAGGTAGCTCTATCTATAAGCTAGTTGTAGATCTAAGTATAAGTTAACTTCAGGTTATTTCAAAATAGCTAGGTTATAGTATTTTATATAAGTATAATCGTTTTGCTTTCTCCTAGGTATATATAATTAATTATAAGAAGGTTAAGAAGCTTCTATAACTTAAGAATAATACTTTAAGCTAGGCTTTTATACCCCTTAGTATTTAAGTTAATAAATAGACTATTAATTAGCTATTTATAAATTAGCTTATTTAGGTTAAAAGTCTTGAGGTTCTCATAAAGCGGAGTATTATAATTAGGTAGCGTAGTATAGTAGCGCTAAACTAACTTAATATAGGGCTTAAGGAACCTTCTAGTATTAAGCGTTAGGGTAGTTAGAGCCTTATAGCTATAACTAGGCGGTTAGGACTTACTTAGTATAGTAGAGGGGGTGTATTAAATAAATTAGGTCTGGTTGGGGTATAAGTTAATTAGCTAGGCGCTTGGTTGGGCACTATAACGTTTCGGATTAGTTAATAATAATGGGGGGTTTACTTAGTTAGAGATATTATTGTTGGTTTCACACGGGTAGGTGACAGTACGCGCGCGTAGCCCTAATACGTGTTGTTTATATTGAAGCTATTCTGTATTGCGAGTGTATGTATAAGATATAAATGGCTACGTGGGCAGTAGTATTATGCCATATTGGGCCTGCAAATACGGTCACATGACGTACGCACGTACGTACGATATCGTATCTCGCAGAGTGCCTATCCTGCTACTCTATGGGTTACAGGGTTATTGCGACACTAGTAGTCTTTTTTTTTGAGGCCAGGCGCCCCATAACCTATATAAAACGATATAAACAAAGTTATTTGCAGATCCCAAAACGATATAAATCAAATCCTTCACAAGGCCTTCCTCTATGCCTTTATCGCTACCCTTAATAGCCCTCATAGGCCTCCATCTATACCTCCATCGCCACCTTTGATGGCGTGGCCATTATCTTTTATAGTAGGAGGGATATCGTTGCCCTTGTGGCCCTTCTCTTATCTTATTACCTATTCCTCTATTCAAATCGTTGCTATATTGTTGTTAATAAATCGCTTGAGAGATAGATTTAGGCTTCCTTTAGTAAAGATATTAGCTAGGTTATCATCTCTATTAATCCACCTTACCTCATATATCTCTCGTCGCTTATATAAGTAATAAAGTGCTATTATATTAATTATAAGGCGCTTCTCCTTTATAGTGCTAAGCTTTATAAGGCACTTATATAGCAAATATGAGTTAGTATAAATAATAATAGGGATAATAGGCTTCTTTAGGTATATAGTAATCTTTCATAGCGTAGTAGTGATAGTATAGGCTACATCTACACTAGCTACTATACTATAGGCGTCAGAGGCTAGAACACTTTATATAACCCTTTTATACTTCATTAAACTAAAATAGATAATATTACTAGTTACTATAAAGGTATTACTATTATTAGCTATAGCCTCATTAGTAATAACCACAATAAACCTAATCTATAAAAATAGGTTAATATTATTAGCAAAAGACCTATCTATAAATATAAAGAGTTTCACTATAGCTAGGTCAATAAGCATGAAGGTTAAGCCTTAATTAAGGTTCTCTTTTTTCTATTTAAGGCAACAGTTAAGGGTTCTTTTATCCTCCGCAGTAGGATCTTAATGCTAGGCTATAGCAGATAAGTTAAAATAGGCCCCAGGTTAGTAAATAGAGGCGATATATACTCCTCTTGCTCTTTACTAAATATATTATTATTTTTATTTATATAGGGAAGCCTTCAGGTCAATTAGCTTAATTTTGGATCCTTACCCCTTTTAGTAAAGAGTAAGACTACTATCTTTGCCCAAAGTAACAATACCACTATTAAATATCAGTGGGGACTTATGGTTAATTTACTGCTTCGCTTTAGTAGTGAAGTTAGCCTTTTTAAGCTCTATATCTTCTTATTAGGAGAACTTTAGTATAAATAGTCTAATAATATTATTAGTTTATATACTAATAATACTAAAATAGCTATTCTTCGCTATTAAAGAGATTAATAGGCATAAGTTAAAAGATAATTAGTCTATCTTAAGATTCTTTCTATAGTAGTTACTATATATAGCTCACTAATAAGTACTAGCCTCTATAATACTATATAACAGTTTAATAATCCTTATAATGCAGTTTTTAGGGTATTTATTATAAATCTTCTTTAGTAGGTCTATAAAATTCAACCTATTAAGCTCTATTTGTGATTAGATATATACTTACGTAATATTACGGAGCTATAGTATATAGCCCTCTTTTATAAGTAATAGGGCAATAAAAAGAAGGAGTTACTAGCTAGCCCGCTATATTATAGGTAATTAAGTAAGTATAGAGGCTTTTTTATTATTATTATAGCCTTGCATAATAAGCCTTAACTTCTTATAGGGCTAATTAGTACTCTTACCCTTTATCTCGTGGACTGTATATAATTTAAAGATATAATATTAGCTATAGGTTATAGCATTATATAGAATAATTTTAAATACACCACACTTTTAAAGCGCAATTATCTCTATAGTTAATAAGGCTAAAAAAGGGTCCCTAGGTATTTAGATAATCCTATCTTTATATAGTTATATAGCGAGGTTATAATCTATTTACTTCTTTACTATTAAAAATATTATAGTATTACTAATTTTATTAGTAAGTACTTAAGTAATAATAGCTATAAGAGCATTAATTAGATATATTTAATTTAACTTTTTATTAGCTACTTATATACTTCTATATATTAGGCCTGCTAGCAATATTTATTAGACTTATTCTTCCTTATGGGGCAGCCTCAGCAGCGTGGGATTAGGTCTACAAATCTCTCTAGCAACAGCATATTAGGACCTCTATTATTATCCAGCCCCATTATCTATTCAGTATTCAGCCCTAGGGGAGGCAGCAGCAGCCTATCGCTAGAGGTCTAGAGATAGAGGTAAATTATTATTGATTTGGGGGTAGGCACTAAAAATAAGCAGTGTAGGCACTAGGCTATTAAGCCCTATAGTATTATTAATAGCTTTAGTAGCTATTTAAAAGATAATCTCATAATCTATATTAAGTAGGTCTTTATAGATAATTATATATACCCTCTATAATTACTTAACCTTACTAATAGAGTTATAGGCCTCAACTAGCATTTTAATAGTAGTTATTAAAAACGCCTAAAGGGCACTTGACTACTCTAATAATATAAAGTTAGTACTAGCATTAGTAATAGCAATATCTAGTAGCCTGAGGTAGATATAGATCTAGTATTATTTAAAGGCATTAAGTATTATAGTTACAGATAAATCCTTTCGGAATTTAGCTATATTGAACGCAGTTATAACATTAATAATATAGAGTACTAAGCGTCCTTTAAGGCTTTTTATCTATAGTAGGGACCAAAGTAGTGCCCTAGCTATTATTTAGGTTTGCGAATTAAATAAAGAATATATTATACTACTCCTCTTTAGAGTTACTATTATTATAATAGTCCCCACTCTCACTAAGCAATTAGAAATATATTTTAATCTCCTCATCCTCATTATTATTCGCTACTAAATTATTAGTTATTCCTTCTATAGCCCCCTTATAGTAGGTTGGGAACTACTAGTAGGCTGCCTTCAACTTATTAAGAGCTTATAGGTTATTTCACTATTATAAATATACCTCCTCCTTCTCCTTTTATATATAGTTAGTTAAATAGCATCTAGGTTCTTTACAAATATAGCATTTCATATCCTATTGCTATTATTTTAAGCTGTTTCTTTTTATCTCTCTATGGCTTAAGCCTTCCGAATCTAATATTTCAACTCTTGCTATTATATTTACAGTCTATCTAGTATTATTCAGCGTAATATCAGCCTTATAATAGTCAACTATTTACAAACATTATTATATTACTAATAGCGACCTTAAGTTACTTGCAGAGGCCTTCAAAAGTTTTTAATAGGTTTATAGTAGCTTATTCATACTCCTTAATTCCTCAGCAGCCTTAAAGGAGTTAATTGCGTAGTATCTTATCGCTTTAGTAAGCTTTACTAAGCGCTAACTAAGTTAATATAAGGGTATTAATTAGGGTATCTAAAGCCTCTAATTTAGACTTTAAGAGATAATCCATTATAATTAAGATAAGCGTTATATTATTCTATATTATAAGATAAGCTTGAGTAAACTCCTTAGTCTCAAAGCATCCCTTAAGCCTATTAATAATTTAGGTACTATTTAGATAAGGCCATAAGTAGCAAAGGCTCTCATAGTAGTATTTCAGCACCCTTCCCTTAAGAATTATTAGAAAAGCTACTAGGGTTTAATCCTTTATGATACCTATCCTTTTATAAGTATCTTAAAACATCCGTAGTTTTAGCTTAAGAATATCTATACCTTCACCACTATACTTTATCTCATTAGTATATATCTTAGCTAGGTCTGCAATTTAGCATATTAATAAGCAGGTACTATTATCTTTTACCTCTTAGTAATCCTCTTATAGTCCTTCTATACTAGGCTAACTTATTATTAGGGTTAGGCTAGTAGCTATAGCTAATGCTCTTATTAGTATTATAATATTATTATTCAAGAAGTGAGTAATATCCCTGCTAAACTCTTCTCTATTCTAGTTTTTTACAAATATAGTACTCTTCTTAATCTGCTTATTTACTTCCCTAGCGGTCTAGAAGTAGAAGTCGTCTATAGTTACAATATCATATATACAGCTTATGATACTTAATCCATCCTATATAATATAAATACCATTATCTATTAGATACTAGCAAATCTTCCTTATGGTTACTAGGCTCGCTTTCTAGAAAAACTTAATAGGTAGGCCTACAAAATCTACTATAAATTCTATCCAAAAGTCCTTACTAAATAGTTTATTACATTTGTAGGTTTCAATATAATATAGGATCTTAGCAGTCACTTACTTTATTATGGTGTTTTTATTAAATCTAATATTTCAGCCCTAATCCTCCTCATCTACTAGGGCCTTACTTTTTACTAGTATTAGTAGTTCTATAATAAGCTTAATTAGCTAGTTATATACTATTTCTTCTAGTAATTCTAGCTCTCCTCGCCCTTAGTAATAGGTATTAATAGGAGGTAGTAATAACAATAGGTAGCCCTTATGTGAAGTAGAGGCTTATAATATATATAAGTTAATATTATTTTACTATTATTTAACATCTCTACTAGCTAGGTATTACATAATATAGTTAAATAATGCGGTATTCGAGGCTTAAGTTATAGGTCGTCTTATTTTATCCTAACTCATATCTCTAGGTTAAATCGATATACTCTTCTTTTCATGACGTAAGGGTCTCAGGAGAGTTAATTATTACGTGAAGGTTAACTATTAAGGTATTTCTAGACCCCTTTTATAGTTATCTTCCTACTTAAGGGTCTTGTGGTGGTGATATTAATGATGATGGTAATGAGAATTGCGTAATAGACGCAAGGATTAAATTGATTTCTCTAAAGTAGTTAGCTTATATATCTGACTGCTTATAGTCTGTTAATTGATCTGGGTAGCACGAAAGGGCTACTAGTTATAATTATTAAATGGATTCAATATGCGAATTAATTATAGACTAGTAGAGCTTTCATCTCTTCAAGTAATAGTAACCTTACTGATCTGCGGTTTCATAGCGTAGCTGAAGTAGTGTAATAGTAAAGTTAACTACTAATCAGTATTAGTTTCACACGGGTAGGTAACAGTACGCGCGCGTAGCCCTAATACGTGTTGTTCATATTGAAGCTATTCTGTATTGCGAGTGTGTGTGTAAGATATAAATGGCTACGTGGGCAGTAGTGTTGTGCCATATTGGGCCTGTGAATATGGTCACGTGACGTACGCACGTACGTACGATATTATATCTCGCAGAGTGCCCATCCTGCCACTCCATGGGTTACGGGGTCATTGCGACAATTATATTTCTATCTCTAGAGAAGGAATTAGTAAACTCAGAATAGTGTCATAAATAGCGAAAGAGCGAAGGCTAGCGCGCTTTAATTAAGCTATATCAAATGGATTCTGAGTTGAAGAAGGTAAAACTATCTTATGGGCTAGTGTAGGCCTTAGAAGGTGAAGAGCCTTTTATGGGTTACGTGACTTAGGGATTACGTGACCTAAACGTTATCCTAGCTAAATCTAATGCTACGAGTTAGAACCTCCCCGGGGTCACATGACTTAGAGGTCACGTGACGTAACATTTAGGCTAGTCACAGCCACGCCGTTATAATAGATAAAAAGTAGTTAAGAGTTTGTAATTAGATCTAAGCTATGAGATTAGGGATCTCTATAACTTTAAAGTAAATAGTTTATCTCTATTTAATATAGCGAAGGGTAGCTTTTCTTTCATTTTTACCCTAATCTCTATTAGTATATTATATTAACTAATAATAGTGCTTAGAAATATATAACTAAGGTCTTCTGCGGTACTTAATTCTATATATAGAATGAAGTAGGCGTATTTTGTGAGTTAGTTTATAATAACTAAAATGCTGTTGTATTTAGTGTTAGTTATTAGTTCTTTTGATTTTAGTAGTTTGATAATAAAGTCTAGAGATATAGATTATTATATTGCTTCTAGTACTAGTAGTAGTTAGAGTTTCTATAGGGTTAGTATTAATTAGGCTTGCTCTTAGTATATATTTTATAGTTCTTAATAGTATTTACTACTTCCTATTATATAGTAGTTTTATTATAGTGTTATTAGATATATTTCTATGTTTTAGTAACGCCCTGGTGTTGGAACGACGCAGAGGATTCGGGTGAGCAGGCAACTAAGAATAGCTACTAAAACCAACACAAAATAACCCCTGAACAGAGTTCTGCGCCCTCGGTACTAATGCTGGCAAGGGCGACTTACTGCTAGATAGTTCTTAGAGTGAGGGAAACTTATATAGAGCTAAGGAACTTATAATTAGGGCTCCTTAGGTAATAAGGTTTCTTTAGGATATTGCGGAATTAGGTGATATACCTTGTTGAAGTAATATAATACCCTATAAATAAGCTTAAGGTAGCTAGTTATCTGATTAAGAAAGGAATAAGATAAAAATAGTAAGATAAGGATAGGTATAATTATAGTATCTGTGTGCTAAAGAGGATGAAAAAGAAGTTTTGAAGATGATGTCCTCTAGAGATATAATTATCCTGATTAGACCTCAATTTATATGAGGTTTTTGTTAATTAGAGTGCTGACTAAGGAAAAAAGAAAGCTAAAAGAAAATAAGACTAGCTGATGTATTCGCTGCCCGGCTCCAGTGTCCATATGCTAGTGCTAAGTGTATCTCCCCAATAGTCTTAGGGGTAATATATTTAGTTAAGCTAGTACTAATCTTCCTAGTTATTATTAAGAGTCTTACTTCTAGTATAAGGTTTCTATTTTTATTTTACTTTAAGATAACTTAAGTTTCTTTTAGTATTGAGATGTTATAGTCTAGTAAGTAGCTGAGAGTATTAGCTTTGCTATTCTCATTCCGTTTCTTATAGTTAATCTTAGAGTTAAATTTAAATAAGAACTCTAACTATCTAATTTATCATTTATTAAGTGCTTTTAAGGTTATAAGTTAAGAAAGGTTCTTACACTCTATATATATCTTAATTCAGTATTTTATCTCTAATAAGTATAGTCTCTATTTTGTAAATGCTTTAATAATTACTTTAAGTTCTTTATTATATATCTAGTAGTTAAGTTTAGATCTACTAAACCTTTTAATATAAAGGTAACTAATTATAGTTAATTCTTATTATCTTATTATCTAAGTTATATGCCTATAGCTAAATCTTAGGTATTAGTTGCTAGTTTAAATAGGTTTTTAGGGTTAGGTATAGATAGAATAATGTCTTTTTCTATATATTGCTTGATGTTTCTGAAGTTATTTTAGTATGTTTAGTTTATTAAAATATTTGATCTTTCTGAGTTAAGTCTTAGAGTTATTAGCTCGTTTTAGTATAGTTCCTAATAAATCTTTAGCAGAAATAAATAGATCTAAGGAATAATTATATATTTTTAGTATAAGTAGGTATAAGCTAGTTATCAACTACTTCAATCTTGTTTTTAGATATCTAAATGATTCCTGGGGTGATAGTAAATCTGAGGAGTTTGACTTCTTATTAGTAGAATTTGCTTTTAGCTAGCTTAACTCAGAGTTTCACTTCTTATAGTTTTTAAAGTACTTTATATATATGCTTCTTATGCTCTTTTAATATTTTAGAGAAAATAAGAATATTATTAAGATAAATTATAATAAACTTATTGAGGTATAATTAGAGTGCTTTATTAATTATAGTCTTGAATATTATGGGGGCGTTTATAAGTTTAAAGGGTATTATAAGCGTCTTAAAGTATCTACGTTATGTTCTAAAAGCTGTTTTTTATTCTTTACCTTTCTTAATGCGGATAAGGTTATAGGCTTCCTTAAATTTAAGAGGTATAAACTAGTTTATATTATATAGGAGGTTATATAGCTTAGAGATAAGTAGTAATAGGTGATAGTTCTTAATAGTAATATTATTGAGTTTCTGATAGTTAATGTATAGTTATTTCCTTCAATTCCTTTTAGGTATGAAGAGTACTGGATACCCTGCTGGGAATCTTAAGAGTTAAACGAATTCTTTCTTGAGATTCCCTTTTAGTTAAGTGTTGAGTGCTCCTATTTCTTTTTAATTAAGTCTATAGATTTATTTAAATATTAGTTCTTTTTGGGGTTTTAGCTTGAGTTTATAATCATAGCTACTATGCTCTAGTAATTTGGTGTGAGGTTCTTTAGTAAAAAGCTTATTATGCTACTGGTATTTTATTAGGATAGATAGTAATTGATTTTCTTTGTTAATATTGATTGTTAATAACGTTCCAGCGTTTATATTCTTAATTTGTAGGTAGGTGAGGAATCTTCTTGCTTTAGGTATTTTATAAGGTCTATTTGAGGTGCTATTCTTTAGCTACTACTTAGTAACTAAATCCTAGTCCATTCTCTAATTTACTTATAGGTTGCTATTATATAACTATAGTTTTCTGAGGATAATATTATATTTATCTCTTATCTCTATAATATTGAAGTTTAGTTACTTATTCTAGCTATAGATATCTAAAAGTAGTTGCGTGGTCTCTATAGTAATACGTCCTCTGCTATACTAGACTTATTCTCCTTCAATAGTATTGAGATTATAGCAGTTCTTAGCTGCTTTCTTCTTTTGGGTTATTTATTATTGGTTTACTATTTTAGGTGAGATAAAGTTTCCTTAGGTTTTGCTATTAATTATTATAGTAGTTTATCTTCTGTTAAGTTATATCTGGACTTATATGTGCTTATATTGTTGAGGGTTTAGTGCTGTTATGCTGTATAGGAACCTTGTTGTTTCTGCTTGTTATTGTTTCTTATTGGTAGGTGAGTTGAGTCTTTTAACTATTAACTCTGAAGTTATTCTTACTATACTTTAGATCTTTCTTCTAAGTAGATCTAGTATTTATTATTTATATATTAGTTCTATTCTATATAGGGGTTATTAAGATATTTTATAGAGTAGTAGTAATATGGTTTAAATAGTACTATATTATTATTTAAAATTTAGACTAAGTTCTATATAGGGAGTTAGTTCTCTAGGTAGTATTATATAATAGGTTTATTATTATATCTTTAGGAGTAGAAATTATACTTATATTTATTAGCTTAGTATTTATTATAGTAGTTTGTGAGGTACTGAGCCTAGAATACTTAGTAGTGCTGGTTGAGTGCTGGTTGTATATAGGGTTGAGATGGGTATAATCTCCTTTAATTTATGTTATGAATGAGAGGTTTCTTTGTTTGCGTCTAGATATGCTGTAAAAGGTAATCTCCTGGTTGTTCTGATGGGGGTTGATCTCCTTTTTGTAGAGGTACCTTAAGTAGTTAACTGATTCTAACTTAGATTCTTTGAATGAGATATTATTAATCTTAAGTAAGGTTTATTTAATTTATTTTTCTACTTCTAGGTCTAGTTATTATTTCTTACTTATCATAGCGGAAGGTTTATTCTATTTAGCTCTTCTAGCGTAATAAAGTTTATTTTATTATTCTTAAGAGGGCTACGTTTTATAGTTCTATATAGGCTTTTTTGCTACTTGCTCCTTTATTTTATTATTAATCTGCTGGATTTACTTAGGGTTATTCCTAGGATCTTATTGCCTCTTAATATAAGCTTAAAGTGCTCTAATATGTTATTACTATATAACTTTATTAAGTTATATTCTTACTTATAGCTTATATACTTAAAGTTCTTATGATAGTTAGGTAATATAGACTTTATTATTAATTTTAATGTTTATGCTTGAGGGTGTATATAGTGTTTTATTAAGTTGCTTATTAGCTTTCTTTTTGACCTTTGAGTAGGTTTGGTATCTTACTGCTAGGGTGTGTATAGGTGCTGGGGAAATACTAGTAGTATTATATCCCAATCTGTAAGGGTCTTTCAGGTATTACTCTATATATTCTTTATAGTCTAAGTGAGTTCTATAATTATTACTATAGTAGTTAGCCTAATAAAGTTATTTATAAGGTGTAGTTTTAATAGTGAGATTTACTTATTATCTTTTAGGTACTAGTTAAAAGTGTTCTTTCTTAGGGGATTAGTACTTATAGGCTAGATATCTCGTTTTATTATAGCTATATTATTGCTTATCTTCTTCTAGTTATTATTTTACTTATTATCTTTCTAAGCTGCGCTAAGGTCTATAGGTCTACTATAGTATCTATAGGTAGTAATATACTAGGGCGCTCTAGAGTTATACTTATATTTAGTAGTTTATTTAGTATACTAGCTATTACTAGGTTATTACTAGTTACTCTTCCTTCTATTATTATTTTATTCTACTTTATTATTCTAAGTAGACTATTTTTTGTATTTAAGGTATTACTTATAGAGGTAGTTATTAATTTTAACTATAGTATTTATATATTAGTGGAGGTCTTTAGAATAATTAAGTTATATAAGCTCATCCTTAACCTCTTCCTTTAAGCCTTAGTAGAACTAAGCTATTAGGGCTTCTTCTCCTTAATTTAGCTTAGATAAAATCTTTTAGAACTCAGTGGTATATTTATTAGCTAATCTCTTCTATATGAGATTAGTAAGCTTATGCTTGGTGATTTGTTTTTATTTAGGCTTCTAAAGGCTTCCTAAAGCTTTTTCTTAAACTTACTATACTTCCCAAATACTTTCTGAGTCTCTTCATCTTATTTATTATATAGCTTACCTAGCTAGTTTCTTATTAAGGGTTTAAACTAGTCTAGGTTATCTCCTCTAAAGAAAGAGGTAGCTTTGTAAACCTTTATAGTTTTATTTCAAAATAAGGTGGCGTAATAGTAAAGATAGGCTTAGGTATAGGTAAGAAATCCCTAAAGAGTTCCTAGCTCTCCTAAGTATAGAGTAGGTTCTAAGTACTTAGCCTTAGGTCTAGAGGGTATAAGCTAGGTAGTAAGCTGCGCGTTTTCTTGCTAAAACTAGAGAGTTGTATTATATATCTATTAAAGGCCTATTTTTCCCTAGTCGTTTACAGGGGCTATCTGGGCCTGTTAGTTATTCATAGGTCTTGGGGCTGGGGGCTGTGCGTTCCTAGTGTTATTGGTGGGAGCTTGCTACGCGTTATTATTAGGAGTTAATATAATTCGTATTTTATACTATTTAGTAGTATTAAAGGTTCATTGATTAAATAGGAGTATTTAAAGTATTATAGTAAGCTATTTCATAGTAGAGTTCTATTAATAGAAGCTGAGGAATAATACTAAGTTAATAGTATAGTCTTATTAGGCTATATTACTAAATAAATCTTAGGGTTTAAGGAGTATAGTAATTAGTTATAGTTCTTATAAGGGGGTTATACATTAAGATAAAGCTAAGTACCTATTAGGGTATCTATAAAGTTAATTGCTAAAGAGCTATAGAAGTCTGTCTTAGAAGGCCTAAGTCTATACTATATATAAGCCCTGAGTTATATATCTACTTGAGGTTATATGGAATTATTCTGATTTAAAATAATCCCTTATATATACAGTCTCTGTTGGATTATTTTGATCTAAGATAATTATTCTTATCTTATCTCTATGTAACTTATACTATAGTTCTTCCATTGCTAAGTGAGGCCCTATTATTCCCGTATTATTTTATATGTAAATGCCTTTAGGGGCTAGGAGTGCCTGCGGGGCCACCCTAGTCCTTCTAATATATAACAGGTTATAATAAGCAATAAGTAATATAATAGCCTTAAGAGATAATAATGATAATAATAACTAAGAATAAAATTAGAAGTAATACAGATCTAATAATTAGGATAATAATAGAGACTTAATATAGGGATTAGAGAAGTTAGCTTAGTATATATATTACGGGCTACGCCCGGTTAGACCCATCTGGGCTTCTGCCTAGATTCACTACTTAGGGCCCACCCAGTAGCCACTCACAAGCCTAGCAT
The DNA here is from genome assembly GCA_037178605.1 of Colletotrichum euphorbiae. Taxonomy (NCBI): domain Eukaryota; kingdom Fungi; phylum Ascomycota; class Sordariomycetes; order Glomerellales; family Glomerellaceae; genus Colletotrichum; species Colletotrichum euphorbiae. The sequence continues at coordinate 59,532 of JAXCEF010000199.1, forward strand.
AACCTCGCTAAAGCGGAAAACTCTTCCTTTTCCGCTTTAGCTTCAAATAAATAGTATTATGCCACCTCTTATCGCACAAACTTAGGTCCAGCCTGTTGCATATTTAAAGCTCACCACTATAACGACGAGAGATAGGTTAAGCGCCGCTCCCCACTAGTTGCTAAGATAGTTAATAACCCAATAATTAATAGCTAAGGCGAGCTATTATATACCGACTTAGTAATAGTATTAAACTACCTCTAGTAGTAAATATAGGAGCTATAGAGGGGCAACTAGTAATTAGCTACGCCCCCCTAGATAACTACTACTAGTAGACTACTAGTAATACCTAGTATAATAACCTAAAAGCTACTACTCTTACTCCTAAAGTCTTTAAGTTAGTAGAGAGAATATACCTTATAGGCGCAATAGATAAGATATATTCTCGTAATTAACTAGGTCTTTTACCCTATAAATATAGAGGCGTAATATATTATGAATTTATATTTAGATACTAACTCCTAACTAGTAGTCTCTACCTTCTATAGAGCAGGCGGTGAGGGAGAAAAATATAACCCTGAGGATTTTAAGCCTATCTCAACTAAACCTAGAAGGATTATAACCTGTAGCCTCAAGCGGTAGCCTAACTATAGACCCTCTAGTAGAGAGAGATGGAGTCCGTCTTAGCCTTCTTGCTAAGATTTAAGTAGACCCTAGTAGATATAGGGGATAGCGACTAGCCTAGCTAGGTCTAGATATCCCTCCTAGAGGCTGCCCTTACTCCTAAGCTAAAAGACTAGTTAATTACGATTAACCTATCTTCTGATTATAGTAGGTAGCTTTTAAAAGTCTAGAATATTACCTAGAAGGTTAAATACTAGAAAGCTCTAACCTATCTCTAAGCCCCCTACTAAAAGCTAGTAGCTAAGGATACTAATAGAGATACCTATATAACTAGGGCTATATATATCTCTAGAGTGAAGGAGAAATGTTGCCCCTAATAGGACTTAGAGTTATTCTCTAATAGCTACCTAGTATATCCCTATTAGTAAAAGAATAAGGATACCCGCCCTAAAGATACTCGCACCTACTATACCTATAGAGTTAAGGGCTATATTACGTAGTATTGCCCTATAAGAGATAACTAGCTACTACAAGACGCTAAAGTTAGGACCCCAAAAGTTAATTCTAATAGCTAAGAGGAGAAGGAGAACTACTAGGTAGAAATATACTCCTCTAATAATAATAATAAAGAGTTAGAAAAAGACTAACTCCAGAGCAAAATCAGGCTCTACAGCTTACTAGAGAGGAGATATTAGGTTGGGAATAATATAAAATAGAGCAGCTAGTAGATAACAGACCTATTATTATATAAGTTGGAGTTAATAAAGGATATCTAGCTTATACTCTAGTTAATACTAGTAGTAATATCTATATAATAATTAGTTAGTCTCTAGTCTAATACCTCTACCTTCTATATATTAAGAAGAAGTAGTAACCTATAAGGGGGTATACCCTCAGTAGTCCCTCACTAGGTAATACCTTAGGCGTAGTAGCCTTTAGTTTAGAGATAAGTAGCTATATCTAGTGCGTATTTATATATATAGTAGAAGGCCTTAACCTAGAGATCCTATTAGGATAGCTGTGGATAGAGTAGAATAAGGTTATATATAATACTATAGCCTACTAGGTATATTATAGCTAGGGCTATATTAAGCTATACCTAAAGGAGTAGGAAGAATTACCCCTTATAATAGAGATGAGGGCTATAAGATTTCTAGACGCTATACTATTCTCTATAATCTATTAATACCTAGTGAGGAGGCGGGGTGAGCACTAGGGAGGCGCTATAGAGGCATAAGTTTAGGTAGTTAGCCTAGTAGATATTAAGAAGGCTCTTAACTTAAAACTAAAAGAGGACTAATAATATAGAGTACTAGCCTAGATCCTAAAGGAGTTCCCTAGCTTATTTAACCTAAATAAGGCCTACCCGCTTCCCCCTAGCTAGCCTGGAGCAGACTACTAGATTAACCTTATCCCTACCCTAAATAGAAGGGAACTACAACTCCCCTAGGGACCCATTTATAGTATATCGCGGGAGGAACTACTACTACTTAAAAGATACCCTATAGCACCTCCTAGATAAGGGGTTTATTTAAGCTAGTAGCTTACTAGCTAGTACCCTAGTACTCTTTATAAGGAAGCTAAATAGAAGTATTTATTTCTATATTAACTATAGGGCTCTAAATATAATTACTAAGAAGAACTAATACCCCCTACTATTAATCTCTAAGACGTTATACTATATTAGCATAGCTAAATAGTATATAAAGTTAGATATAGTAGCTACCTTCTATAAGCTATAGATTATAGAGGGGCACTAGGAGAGAATAGCGTTCTATACCTAGTATAGCCTATTAAAGTAGGTAGTATGCCCCTTTAGCCTAACTAGCGCCCCCACTAGTTTTTTAATAATATATTAATAGTATACTATAAGACTTCTTCAATAACTTTATTATAGCCTATATAGATAATACATTAATCTACTTAGATAGAATAAAGGAGGACTATAAGAAGAAGGTCTAGGAGGTTCTCTAGAGGCTAATAGCAGCTAGACTTAACTTCAATTCTATAAAGTGCAAGTTCAAGTTCTTAATTAAAAAGGTTAAATATATAGGGTTTATTATAATAGTAGGGAAGGGCCTCTCTTATAATCCCAAGAAGGTCTAGGCGATTACTAAGTAGCTAATCCCTATCTCACCTAAAGGAGTCTAGAGCTTCCTGTGATTTACTAATTACTATAGTATATTTATATCTAGTTATAGGGAGATTATTAAGCTACTAATGCGGCTTACTAAGAAAGATATAGTATTCTACTAGGGGAAGGACTAAGATAAGGTATTTGAGGAGCTTAAGAGGCTATTCAGCACCTAATTAGTCCTCTACTAGTTTAACCTAGAGGATAAGATAGTAGTAGAGACTAACTGCTCTAGGTTCGCCCTTAGAGGAGTGCTCTCTTAAGCTAACCTAGAGGGTATCTAGCGCCTAGTAGCATTTCACTTGAGGAAGCTATTGCTAGTAGAGTATAACTACCCTATCTATAATAAGGAGCTACTAGCGGTGCTATCTTACCTCTATGCGTAGAGAGTAGAGCTATATAGCGTCCCTACCTTTAAGGTACTAATAGATTACTAGGGGCTTAAATACTTTATGAAAAAGTAATGCCTTATAGAACGTTAGAGTAGGTAGGTAGAGGGCTTATCTTAGTATAACTTCTATATTAAGTACTGCCCTAGTAGGGAGGCGGTGGCTCCTAACGCCCTCTCTTAGCGGGAGTAGAATATACCCTAGGGGTGAGATAATAAGCGGAAGTAGGAAAGGGTCTTATAACAGATACCTAACTATATATAACCCTAAGGAGACCCTATAGCTAGCCCCCTAGTGAGGAGGAACTAGGTGCTAGTAGGCTACTTAGATATTCTAGATATAGTAATCTTTACTAGGGACCTAGAGCTATAGGCACTATAGCGGGAGATAGCAAAGAATAATACTACTTATAGAGCAGCCTATAATATAGTTACTTAATAGCTATATAGCTTTCTACTAGATATTAGAGTAAAGGTTTAGCTTAGTAAATATAATATTAATAACCTCAGGAGGCTAATCTTCTGGGGGAGGCTGTAGGTGCCTAGTAGGGAGGATAATAATAACCCCTTAGGAGTACTTTATATCAAGATTATCTAGTAGAGCTATAACTTAATTACCTACCTGGGTTATAATAGTATATTTGAGATAGTGAGCTAATAGTTCTACTAGCTAGGTTAGCCCTAAACTATGCGAAGGTTTTATATAGAACTGCGATATATATAGAGGAATATATATCTGGAGGTAAGTAAAGAAAGGGTTCCTTAAGCCCCTACTAGTACCTAATTAGCTATACTCTAATCTCTCTATAGACTTTATTATAGACCTACTATCTATAAAGAATATTAGTAGCTACTACTTATAGGTAATAGTAGACTAGCTTAGTAAGTTTATAGTACTTAAAGAGATAGAGACTATAGAGGTAGAGGCTTGCGCTAAATATTTCTTAACCTACTACTTCTGCTTCTATAGGTTCCCGCGTAGTATTATTAGTAACTAGGGGACCAACTAGGTAAGTTACTTCTAGGCTAAGTTCTGCTACCTTATAGAAATAACCTAGCTACTAAGTATAGTATATTACCTGCAGACTAATAGTGGGATAAAAAGATAGAACCAGGAGATTTAGGCTATTTTATAAGCATTTATAATATAGGCCTAGGATAATAGAGAAGATTACACCCCGCTACCTAACTAGCCCTTAGGAATAGAGTTAGTCGTATAACTAGACTCTCCCTATTCTCCTTAAAATATAGATACTATACTAACCCCATATTAGTTATAAAAGAGGAACTTAATATACCTACTATAAAGTAAATAGTAGCTACTCTCCTAGTAAGTAGGCTTAGGGATATAGTAGGTTTTATTTAAGCTAATATAGTAATAGCTTAGTAATAGAGTAAGGAGAATATAAATAGGTATAGGTCCCCTATAGAGAGGTCCTAGGTAGGCAATAAGGTTTAGTTAGTAATAGTAAACTATAAGAGCTCTAGGTTTAGTAAGAAACTCTTATAGCTATACTCTAAATATATAGTTATAGGTATATTAAGCTCTTATATTATAGAACTAGACGTCCTAGGGAATATTTACCTAAGGTTCTATATTAACTTTCTCTAGAGGGCACTAGAGGACCCCCTGCTAGCCTAGTTAAGGGTAGATTTACAGCTGCTACTAATTGTTGCGGATAATAGCGAGTTCAAATAGCGTATAGAAGAAATCTATGGAGCATAATAGAAAGCTATAGGGAGAGGGCGGCGGCGTGAGATACTAGTTAAGTGGGAGGGGTATGCAGAGCCCACCTAGGAGCCAGCGGAGGCCGTTAAAGAAACTGAGGCGGCTAGTAGGTATATAGGAAGGTATGGGCTAATTATAGCTAATAATAGCAACCTAGCCTACGCCTAGAGGGCCCCCAGCTAGGGGAGGGGATAATATTATAGGCTACGCCTAGTTAGAACTATTTAGGCTTCTGCCCAGATTCACCGCTTAGGGCCCACCTAGTGGCTACCCACAAGCCTAGCGTAACCTCGCTAAAGCAGAAAACTCTTCCTTTTCCTCGTCAGCTTTAAATAAATAGTATTACGCCACCTCTTGTCGCACAGACTCAGGTCTAGCCTATCGCAATATAGATACTTAATAGTAAAAGATAGAGGTAGAATTTACATTAAAAGTAATATAGATTAATAGATTAGTATTTTAAGTATGTGGAGATAATAAGAACGTTACTTTTTCTTAAATAGGGGGCTGTTATATTACGTAATATAGAGTGGATCCCACTCCTATAGGATTATAGGGTAGACCTTCTACCTTAGTAACCCCTACCTATAGCATTAGTCTCTCTAGAGATACACAGAGAGAGAGATTCACCACAATTATTTGCCTATAGGCAGTTTGATTCATCACATTATCGTTTATCGCAGAGCCCTGCTCTTCACACAAACAGGCATATTTATGTATAATTAATATTCTCAACAATTAGTTAGATATCGACTGAGTATATTCTGCTTAATTCGCCTTTTATCTTATCTGTTCTCTTTATTGATGCTTAGGCGAACTCATGATAACAGCTCCTTGCGAAATGAAGCGCAAAGAGGGGCGCAAAGCCTTGGGAAGGAGCTTCGCGTGGGAATCTGTAGCGCCTTCCTTGTTACGCAAGAAGCTTCCTCTGGGCAGCAACCGAGGGCAAATTACAATCACCAACCTGGAAATAAGATCAGATTTCATTACTAACCCAAACTCTCGCCGTGATTTTCTCCATTCACAACACGAGTATTTCCAGTTCATTAAAGCTAAACATCTGGCAATAAGAAGGTGAAAAATATGTTCCCTCTTTCTACTTAATACACGAGCTAACACCAGCAGAAACCATGGACACCATCTCCTGCAAATTCATTCAAAAATGGCGGAACAACCCCAAAGAATACTGGATCAGCGACGCGGATCTTCGTGCGTACATACGCAATCGAGAGTCTTCCAGTCGATCTGTTGAGCTTGCAGAAAAGCTCGAGAACGCTCGATGGGCTCAACGCATGCGTGTATGGTACGATGCTCGAGCTGCTGCCGCCGGTCTCATAGATGACCTCCACGCTGCGACTTCCTATAATGATTTCACCACACCAGAAAACTACCGCGGGTTTCTCCAAATCTTGCAACACAATCTGGATGTCCCCATGATTAATAAGAACGACATGGTCAAGTTCGGCGGAGTGGCGCGAGAGTGGATCGAGCGGGTGTTGCGTTACGCTCTCAAAGTGAAGGAGGGCCGGGTTGTCGTGGAGCAAGAGGAAGAGGACTTGTACTTGATGGAGCAAGGTGGCAAAGACATCGTGGATCTACTATAAGGCTGGATATGAAACCTTTCGAAGACTTTCTTACGGTTAGAGATGCTAACGGCAAAGATTGCTTACGCTGCGTCACTGCGTGGGAATCTTGCAAGGTAAACAGCACAGCCTGTGAGCGGAGCAACGGCTTTGAGACACAATCACATCACAAGATAGTCATCTAAGTACAGGCCACTTTAACGTGGGGAAAAAGACGTAGACATATTGACCAAGAACGGTTTCGAGATGCTGAGATGCTCATTGCACTTCGCCGGGAGCCTACGTTGAAATGAGGTTGAAATCTTATTCTAGCAACACATTGACGATTCAAATAAACCGCGGGCACGCTACTAACTCGAGTCTTTTGAAAGGTATTTGGTAGATGCTCAAATCCGATTTCCGCAATTGTTTTGGATATTTTTCCTATTGGAAGGTCGGAGTTACTTCGAACTATTTGACCTTCGTGTTGCACCTACTTCACCAAAACATCCCACCGTTGAATCCCATTATATCTTGCTTTACTGTGTTTGCGACCGATGCCAATCCATCAAATGCCGACTCTTCGTTAGCGTGGCTTCCCGGCGGACGAAGTATCCCGTCCGACTTAACGCGTCATGCGGTGAGTCGACCCCTTGAGTTCCCGGCTGCGGGCTTGTCCACGCATCTTCTTCACTTGACGTTACCCTGGAAGGGTAAGTCGCAGAGCTATACTGGCTGTATCCGGTGTGTCTCGATGAGGGGCCATGGGTTGGTAGTGCACTGCCAGAACCCTCTGCATCGTCTAGATATCGTCTTGCTGAGGTTAGAAGTTTCGATTTGTGTCCAAACTGTTGTCTCAGCATCTGTACGGCACGTTTCACATTGTCGATGGTGAGCAACGGGACACTTCCGTGCCAGCGATAAAGTATAGCGCGAACGAAGGCGCCGCACGCATCAGGATCCTCATCTTGGTACCATAGACAGTTCGATGGAAGGAGTGGTCGATTTCGAATCCAAAGCTTGGTTGCTAGTGCTAGTTGAGCCAAGACTGTTCTGCAAGTGCTTGATGAATCCTGCCATTGGAGGGGAAGCCATTCTTGCTGGTCCCAATGAACTGCCAAAAACCTCTCAAGCTGGGATTTCGTAGCTTGCTTGATATTGAGATCCAGCGTGGGGGAATCGACCGTGGAGTCCGTGAAAGAAAAGTGGTTTGTTGGGTTGTCGAAGGCTTCCACGTAAGAAAGGTCGGAAGTGCTTCGAGGGATCTGGGCGTGGGAAGAGTCGCGCGCGGAATCCTGCTCCCGCCTTATAACAGTATCCCACCAAGATGAGTTGGTGAGAGAGTGTTCGCCGATTTCGTCGGTACGTGTGTGAGTGGACGACATTACGGCAAAATATCCACGAACAGTTGAAAGGATTTGATCTCTCGCATTGACATAAAATGTTCCTGGTGAGGGATGTTGAATCAGCTCGGCCATTTGATGGATGATCCAGCAGGCACAGCTCGTTAAATGGTCACTCACATCCTCTTCGTCATGCGGTCGGATACGTACCCTACGCTAATCACGAATGCGAGCCTTGGATGTGGAAGTTCTCCGGCCTGTAGTCAGAATTCTGACATAATAATGCAGTTCTGAGATAGGACGCCGCGATCACTCTACAACTGTCTCGGTTTCCCTTCTAGTTCCCTTGGGGCATCCAATCATTACGCGTTAGACCGATTCATGGGACTCCAGTCCAGACAGAACGCTTCCCTCGTTCGCTTGGGAATGTGGGTTTCCGGGAAGTCACAATGTTGATAATGGAGGTAGCTCAGGACTTTGGATCAAAACGTTGCACGAACGTGTTGGCTGGAGAAAAGAGGACACAAGAGGGGGAGATGGGGTGAGAAATTCGCGGTCAGTCAGTAGCCGACGTAGACGCTATGCCCTTTGTTTGCTGCCCTGTTTTAATCGATATGGGCGTGGGAAAACTGCTGCGTCTCGGACAGACCTCGTCTGAATCTCAAATGCAACTTCCTGATTAGGTTGGCATCGTAAAATGGGACACAACTGGGTGGGAGTCGGTGAGACATCTAGCAGGGTTACACCGCATGGGACGCCTCTTGCGCTCGCCAAGCAGCTCCGGCAGAGAAAATTGATGTCGAGCTAGAAGTATCCTTACTAGTGCTTGGACCGCGGTGAAAGGTGTCGTCGAGGCATGCACGGCTGGCATCAAATCGGCAAGGAGGCCATGGCAGCTATGGGAGCGTATATCACGTTGCCTGCCGGCGATGCCCAAAGACTTTCGCAGCAATTCTCATTAATCGCAAAGACTTGGCCGGACTAATCGAAATTCATTAGCTTGGACTCGACGTCTAAATGCGGCTATTATAGCCGAGAGAAGAAATTTTGCATCTGCAGGTTTTCTATCCCGTGTTTCCTCATTGAAGCTATGCTTCCTTACTAATGATCCAAAAGTTAGGCTTTGTTTGAATATGAAACTCGTTTCCCCGAAGTGATCTGTGATGCTAAACACGAAACTGGCAATTTGAAGGCTACATCTGTTAATCGTAACTAATTGTTGCAAGCAGCACATGTTAGTAATGGGGAGAAAGACATTGAAGCTGTATCAAACTTTGGTAGCAAAGGCGCATTTTCGGTATTAGATTAGCTACTTTATTTCCGCTTTCCTAGATTATCGTTCGTTCTATTCAAGTTGCGGAAGATGCACCCCTCTTCCCATCAACGCAAGTAATCAAAACGAATAACCATGCTTGTGTATTCCAGTGTGGAAATATCCCCAAAGACTGGCAGCACCTGCATCGGTAGCTTTTCGATATCTAGAACCATTTTTCATCCAAAAAAGAAAGCCACATTTGCTCCTTTCTATGGGGCGCCTAGTTAGAGTGGTTTCTGCTGCCAACACATCCGCACCTAGGTTGTACAAAAAATCCCAACGGACATTGAGAATTGATCGAGACGACCGCAAGAGAGCTCTATGTGACCTACACTCCTCAATCGAAAATCCTTACCCCTGTTTGAACTCGAAAAGGGCTGAAGTCTTCAGAGATGTGGGAAGGCCTCACACACAAAACATCAGGTCTCAGCTTTCATGCATGTTCTCCTATCCCGAACTGACCAATCGTATCGATCATATCGGTCGGACTCACCCCGAGATCAAATAACACCACGACAAGCCACTAGCATCGTCTCGATAATTATCCTCAAACCCTCTGAGATTTCTTTCATGCGTTTAAAAGTCTCCCTGCAGATGCGGGTCCCCCTTTGCAAGCATGCTGCGCAAGCCATGTTTCAATCCCCAATAATGTCTCACTCGGAGTTCGGAGCGAGTCCCGTCTCCGACGGCTTGCGTGCTTATCTTTGCTCTCTCCCGGCGACAGCTACACGGCTTCAAGGGTCAAATAATTCGGCGAAGAACAGTGAAAGAAACTATAGCTGACAGCGAGAATGGAACCTACACGCACTTCATACGAAGAGACATCCTCTTCAAAACCATCTGGATGCTCTCGAGTAGACATGAGAGCACAGAAGTTCGGTTTTCCAGTCGGACTTAGTTTTATCCATAAGAACCACTCGTATCGCCTAAACTAAAGGACAAATGTCGGTTCGGCTACTGGGAGAGGCTTTCGCAGCTCAAAGGGGGGCAAACTTGGACAGACTTATAGAGCACATCTTCTACAACCGATTGGCAGCTATCACCTAGGGATCATCCGATCGCTGTGGAGGTTTGCCTCCGTGTAGATCGGGTTTGCGTGATTTCTAGCAGGCATCGTTGGCTTGATCAGGCTGACGCTGATGTTGCGTAGAAACATACGCAAGTGAGTCCCAAGTAAAGACGAACCCTGCAATCATCTGATAACACAGCGCCCTAGAAGCAAGATGGAGATCCAAGGATCTTCTTTACTTCGTATGCCGGCAGACATGCAGCGATATTCCCGACAACAAAATTAGGGATTCGCATGTAAAACATACCTACCGCCAAGCCGACTGAAACTTCAGAAAAGCAACAAATCACCTTCAGCCTTTGCCGCCCTTCTTGAATTCCAATCTGGCGCTAATGGCATGGGGAAGTCAGACTTTTCAGCTGTCATTGCTTTTCGGCATATATGCGTTCAAGGACGGCCTGAAATATTTGGAGCCATTGGTAATTAAGACATGCGCAAGACACGAGGTCGGCGAAATATATCCGGGCCTTGCGAGAAAATCCCGCCGTCAACCTGTCAAGAGGAATTAGTACAGTGTCTGTGCCGAAAGAACGGGCTTAAATTGATCCCGAGACTTTTCTCTTTGGACCTTGACCTATGAGATCAAAAGCGTTCTGTAAGCTGGACTCATGTATACCAAGCTAGATCAACTTCCACATACTGATGATCCATAAGGCCAGTGTGGGTGAGGGTGCTGACGGGAAACACCAAATTAAATGCTATGTCTCTAAACTGGTGTCGAACAAGGCATAAGAGAATCACATTTAAACCGTTCGATCGCAGTGATTGCGGGGAGATTGCCACAGCCGCGTTTTGCAGCTTACAGCCTATGTACGCTCTTGCTATCCCGTCTGCGTCTGGTAATATCTTCATGTGCAACCATAACAAGATGGTGGAATTGTCAGCCTCGACAGAACGCCCGGTTTCAAGTGAATTTTCCAAATTCAACGACCTTATTGATACGCCGTTGCGAATTTGGGGAGGCTGCTATCATCAATTTTGAATGTCAGGATGAAGACACTGCGGTCTTCGAGAGCCGGCCTTTTGTGTTCGGCATGAATCGGAAACCTTGGGTTGGGTCTACAGTGCAAGGGCTGTTCCTATCATTTGACATGTGTTGTAAACCCCGTGAGCATAGTGTAGCAAGTGCTGATGATGCTGTGACTACCTTGACAACGTAGGAACCCTGGGGTCAATCGAATAGCACCAGTCGAAGGAATCAAGAAAAATGATCTGGCCGAAGTTTCTCAACGCACAGAAAAGCCTTCGAGTTTCGACCGGAAAGTTCAGACCAAATCTGTCCTTTCTCCGTTCCTTTCCAGCAACCAGTGGCGCATGCTATCCAGGAAGCCCCAGCAATGAACACCAGCTGGGCCAGGTAAGCTTAAAGAGGTTATGCAGGTCATGGCAAAGCGCAAATTAGTCACCCCAAGACCTCGACTCCATTATGGGTGCGGTTGAAACACCACTGAGCGACGTCGCTGAAATCATACAGTCGATTTCGTGTTATCGAGTCACCGTCTACTCGCCTTCGTAGAGTCGTCCAGTCAGCCAACTACACCGCATCAAGTTGTATAGATGATGAACCGATAGCAGAAGTATAAAGCAGACCTCAGCTTGTCGTGATGGTTTCCTGTTCTTCTCTGAGTCGTCAAGTAAGGTTCATCACTCCGTGTTCGAGGGGCATGGATAAAATCCCTGGTGTCAACTTCATGGCGGCAGATTGCCGGTGGCATCTTCTCACTCACTCATCTTTCCAGTCTTACAACATATATCGTTAGGATCGTCGTCACTAGTTGTTGGTCAAGAAAGAAAGCTATTATGCGATTCCCGGCCAAACCCCGGCCGCGTGTCGGGAAAATGCCAAAAACCTATAGCAGCAGACCGTAGGCGAAGAATGACCTCGGAAAAAAAGAATAGGCCAAGGAATAGGCCACTTCTACTTGAACGCCCGCAAGGTGCGTAGGTTTGTGACGATCCTCGAGACTAACGAAAGGCATGCTGAGCGCATCAATGTTGACGATGTTTGTGATGGCAACGTGAGGCAGACAGCAAGCGACCGAGACGTTGAACGGCTCTGATTGAGTAGCTTAGTCCAAGGACCAACTGAAGCGGGTGCAGGGCAGCGGACGGAGACGGGATCAACTCCGGTCTAGTGTAGCGAATCAGGACCTGGAAATGGCGCGGGGAAAATGATGTCAAAGTCTCCAGCGTGTACTCAGCCGGACGGTCTAGGGTCCAAGCGTCTGGTGGCCCGGGGCCTGTGCCAGCGATTTTCAGGGTCTCCAGCCAGCCCCGACTCCCTGAAATACCACAGCAGCTTTCTGACATTCCGTCCTATCTCGTCGTCTTCGATCACACGCCTTTGTCCCGATCTTCAAACTCGCATCTTCCCCAGTCAATCGTGCCCCAAACGTCGACTTTCGAATTCCATCCTCGATTAAAAAAAAAAAACCAACAAGACGGTGTAAGCCATCGGATCCACCCGCCCGTTAATTATGGCCGGCACAGGCTCCCGGCGGACTGTGCGGAATAACTTCCGAACCCATTCGCTGCAGCACGAACCAAAAGCTGAGGCATACGATCCTTCGTCTTCGACCGCTTACAACCAAGCTACCAAACCGCAAGATGATCACTTCCAACAATCACCACTGCGCATGTTGAAGGAGGTTGACACTTTTGAACGCGTAGGTTATCATCGGCTGCCGAAGCCCCTATCTAGAAATGACAATGAGTCGAAACTGATCAGCGGCAAACATCAATAGATCAACCAAGCAGCCAAGGAACTTCAGCGTCTGTCTCAATTTCCGTGCGACGAGGATGGCAGAATCCATGCTGGGTGTCCTCGTCATCATGGCTCAGCCTACAGGGACGAGGCGTTGGTCACGATGCGGAAACTTGCTGCAGGCATTGCACTGGACATCGGCAAGTTCTCCAACCACGAGAAGCATGTTCTGGATACCGGCGGTCAACACAAACGACATCACTCCCCACCCTTTGCTGCAACCTTCAAGATGACAGGACGCTCCAAGAGACAAGAGTGTGAGCCTTGCTGCTCCAGGTGCGGTTGCGAGGATACCCCCCAATGGCGCACTGGTCCTCAAGGGCCTGCGACGCTCTGCAACGTTTGCGGGCTGCTCTACGAAAAAAGACGACCGAAGCCACAAGTTGTGTTTGAGCAGTTTTCAGTCTCTGGTTAATGCCGACATGTGCAAGACTGAGATCGCAGTTGGGGGGTCGGGGCTCTTTGTAGCAGGCTTTGGGGACGCATACCGAATTCTCGTGAGCAATTGGATTTGAGTTTGAGGAGTTGTATCTCTATTACAGTGTCATGGTTGAAGACTTATAACGGCTGCAAGGCGCGACGCAGTTTTGATAAACCGGCGTTTCCTGTTGTTGTTTTGACCCGCGATCCGTGAAGGCTCATGCCCTTTCTTCGGCGGATACCCCCTGACAGGGCTGTGAGCGGTCAAGCTGCGCATCTTGCAATTTTCTGCACTTCGCACAGCCTCTGGTTCCTTTAGCTTCATCTCGCATCCCAACGGTGGCTTCGGCCAGACCACCACTAATTTTCCAAGCTTGTCTGTGGGCTCGAAGGGCAGCTTTAACCGATCGACTGCCGCTGGACCACAGTACCAAGACGTGAGAGGGGTACTACCAGAAAGAGAAGACGTCTTCCTTTTATTAAGCCAATAGCAAATTTTGTGGTTGAGGCAAATTGGGGTAAAAGTGGTTGCCTCGATGGGGGCGGAAAACTACTGTACTGTAGTCCAGCAGCAGTCGATGGGATCGCTGAGTCCAAGGCAAAATCTGTTCATTGAGCAGGCATGATTGGACTTGAGATGTTACTTCAGGCGCACCTGTCAAAACTTAAGTCGGCGCGGCCTGACCGCAGGTGCGACTGTGCAGCATTGGCATTTGGGGCACAGAAGGCCTTCATCAACGGCCCCGAAGTACGAGAATCCAATGTCTGAAAGTACGCTCAAAGAAAAATTGAGTTCTGTGAGCTGGAGCTATGGACACTTGGCACGTGAAGTATAAGGCATGACGCGCAGCAGTGAAACGAACGGAGGCCATTTGATCTCGTTGGGCCTTGCCAGTGCACAGTGGTCTAGACCTTTCCTGGGCAAAACCTGATCCTGACCCGATGTGACGTTATTTGGTGGAGGAGGTCGTTGGGGTGTCGTGTGTAGGGCAAGGAGGCGGACAGACGGCGGCAGTTGGGTCAAACTGCCACAAATAGATCTTTAATCAGTCGGGTACTCGAAATGGACATTCGGGCTTGAATTTTGAATTGAAGCAGGTGGCAGAATTGGTCTGAGGCTGTCGTCACCTTATTTCCAAGGTCCTACTGTAGGTATATGTCTTTCGTATCTGTCTGACGATGGACTTATTGACGTAACGCATGGCTAGGTACGGGAATCTGTTTAATTGTGCGTTAATCACAACGCGGCTACATCTTGTCACTTTGAGACGGACGGTGGCGGGCATTGCATTTCTCAGTCAGCGGCGGCGCCAGCCAACCAGCCATCCAGCAGGCAGAAGGCATACAATCAATGGACCCCAGGTTTGTCTGTCTGGGAAACGAACTTTGGTTGATCCCGACAGGGTGCCATAGGTATTTGATCGGCATTCGGCGGATAGCATAAGTGGCCGCTTTTTGATGGCAGCGGCCGTTAAATTCCTCCGTCGAGTAATCGGGTCTCGATTTGAGAATGAGTATCGGTGCAGACAGGGGAGGAACTCTTGGTTTCTCAAATGTCGCATACCTGGGCTGGCCAGTGCCAGAGAAAAGGCGCAAGATTGGTGATCGCTATTGTACGTACCTTTTTACTACCTGTGCACGACTCTTGGATGGTGACCGGTTAGCGGTGAGCATCGTGAACTGTTCACGCATGACCTTGCAATGGAATTTACATCAGTAAGATCCCGGGATTACAACAAAATACAACTGAAGACGAGGGATCAAGAATAGCTTATCCCAGGTTTACTAAGCATACACGTGTACAACAGGAAGGAGCCTGCTCCGAGCCATGCTCGGTTGGGACTTGGAGATCGGGCCTGGGTCCTGGGCCTGGGTCTGCACGCGTATGGGAAGACGAGCCTTCCCATTTCAGGACTAGACTCCTGCGTGTGACACAGACCAAACGCGTTGAAGCGCAACATTGAAAGCTCAGCAATGATCGCTGTACGCTAGCGTTTCGCACTGTTCAGATGAACCAAGCAAAAGCAAAAGCTCAGTATCCCTACTTCAGAAAGGCACTTCTGCATCAGGGCGCGGCCGGGGTGGGTCCCTTCGGGCTGCAAGTGGGTGTCCCACGTGCCGGTTGCAAGGCTCCCCTGTCCATGCCCATCTCCAATCTGGAAAGCCTCCCTTTCCCTTGCCTCGGAAGTAGCTCGCTTGCTTAATTATATTGGTTAGCTCTTGAAGTAAAATACACGATACTGGTCAACTACCTACCTACCTACCCTCAACAACTACCCACCAGCCATCGTCTACCTACCTGAGGTAAAGTAGCCAGGAGGCGAAGGGACGGGACGGGACTGTTGCAGCACCAGTGCAGAAGAGGCTGTGCCGAGCCGTGACTTTCCGAGCAATGGGAGGCCGACCTCTCTGCAATCCGCGCTCCGATGGCGGTCTTGTGGTTTTTTCCCCCACTACGGCAGGCCACTCGCTCTCACTTCCCTTGACGCCGCTACGATCTGCATCTACAATCCTTCCACTTCAACCACCTCACACTGGAGGGTTTGAGGCATTCTGCAACCGCATCTTGCATCTGTCGAGCGCCGCCGTCCTGAGCACCTACTTCTCACTCGCGTCGCGGGTATCCGAGGATTAAGGTCAGTACCTGAGTATCCATTGCTTCTCCAGCATCTGCCGTCAATGTCCCGCCTTCGTCTTTCCTCTCTTCGAGTGTCCTTGTACGAGCGGGAGCAGGAGTCACATTCCTGCCCTCGTCGACCTCGCTTCCACGTTCTGTGCTTTGAGTCCCTCTCTTTTCAACATCCCAAACCCCGCTGCCAGCCGTCAAGCCTCAGTCAGCCCTCAGCTCCCAAGGACATGTGCCGTGCACTCTTCCGACAGAGAAGGGGGCAGGGACTGGTCCAGACGCCAACCGTTGGGAAAGGATTGCCACCCCTACATTGAGTCTCGAGCCAGGTCAATGGTCCAGGCCTAGGCCTTACATGCGACCACACACGCACGTTTTTGGTGTTAGACGTGTTGGCAGCAACGCATCATTTAATTGCCGTCGCTCGTAGTTTTTGGCGTCGACACGCTAACTGAGCAACTCAGGCTTCTGATTCTTCGCTTTACAGTCCATCTCCAGTCGCTGAGAGCAGAGCTCCTGCATCCATATCCATCTGCGTCTCGAGAGCGCCGCCAGACCGACCCATGGACTTTTTCCCGCAGCGTCAGCCCGTTTCTGAGGGTCGACGCGAACGGGAATCCTTTAGGTTCGTCTCCATCCGGTTCGTCAGACCGTCGGCGGATGCCAAGACTGTCATATTACACTGACATATCAACTCATCTGCTTGTCATCGGGATAATCGATTTGTAGACTAATACTTCTTGACAGATATGATCCTGCTCTCATAGCACAGGCTGTTCGCAACGATATGAACCGCCTCATCCCGCCTTCACAACTACGCTCCTCGCCGGATCCTGTCTTGACGGCGCTGGCTGAGCTTGGCGTACTGCGTCTGAAAGCTACCCGTGCTCTGATTTCTCTCTTTGACAGAAGTTTCCAGTACATCGTCGCCGAAGCCACTCCGTCTCTTCCGCTGAGCCCAAATGCCAAGGTTGACCATGTCGGTGCCGGGGAGCACCTCTTGCTCTGCGGTACCGCCATACCTCGGTCAGCCGGAATCTGCGAACTCGCTCTCGGCATCCCTCTGTCTCCTCCGCCGGAAGTGCTCTCGGGCGGTGACGACGCGCCAGTGACGATTATACCCGACATTTTACTAAACTCGAGGTCCTCACAACGATCCCTCTGCCATGTTGCGCCTCAAAATCGGTTCTATGCTGGTGTGCCAATCCGCTCCCAGAGCGGCATCGACATCGGTGTCTTCTGTGTTTTTGATGAAGAGCCTCGCCCAGGATTAGACGACGTTTCCCTTCAATTCATACGAGAAATTTCGAATACCATCATGGAATACCTCGACTCCAAGCGTAGGAAAGATAATCATCGACGCGCAGACAGGATGGTGCGTGGAGTTGGAAGTTTCGTTGAAGGAAAAAGCACCATGTCTGGCCAAACGATGACTGACAACCCCGAGTCTTTCGTCGACGTTCTCTCGAAAGAGGGCGCCCTGAACAAGGTCCAGCAAAATCTCCAGCAAGACCCCGAAATTCAAGACGCCGAAGAAGAAACTGCTTCCTCGTCACAAACCGCACAACCACGCTCCAATAATTTCACTGTCAAGTCCATCCCCTCACATCGTCCAGGTCCCAGCCCGATAGTTATGCCGAATGTGCCCCAGACGCCTACGAAGTCTGTTCGATCCGTATCCGATTTCTCACGCAGGCATCCACATGACCCCAAAATTAGACACATTTTTTCGAAGGCCGCAAATATTATTCGAGAGGCGATAGAGATCGAGAGCGTGCTGTTCCTGGATGCTACTATTCTGTCTTTCGGGGGCCTGGCCATGTCGGCGCCTCGTCAGGCCAAAACAGCAGGGATCGGCAAATCATCATCTTCATCCAGTGACGAAAGTGAAAATAGTTCAAGACACAACAGCGCCACCTTCGAGCATCAAGTTGATGACCGGAGCTGTCGAACTCTCGGATTCTCAAGCTCGTCCGTTTCCAGCATCGATGGGGACTCCCCTTCTCAAGCCTTTTCGAAAGTGTCCGACAAGTTTCTCAACAAGCTTTTGCAGCGCTACCCAGAAGGAAAGATCTTCAATTTTGAAGATGACGGGGAAGTTCAGTCTACCGACGTCTCGGGTGATGAGGACAATCCCTTCAGCTTTCACTCGGCGAAGGACAATATGCCAAGCGAGGCTCGGAAGCCCGACCAAGGACCCGAGCTCAGCCGAAAACGACGCTTGAATAAAACATCTTGTCAGAATGAGGGCAATATCATTGCCTCAATCTTTCCCGGGTCACGAAGTGTGGCTATTGTACCTCTCTGGGATGTCAACAGGCACCGCTGGTACGCCGGTGGGTTCGTTTGTACGATGAGTCCCAATCGGACATTCACTGTTGAGGATGAGCTAAGCTATCTTCGAGCTTTCGGCACCGTCATAATGGCAGAAGTCGATCGTGCAAACTCGTTATTTGTGGAGCAGTCCAAGACCGATCTTCTGAATTCGCTGTCCCACGAGCTACGTTCTCCTCTACATGGAATCATCCTCGGCGCCGAGCTACTTTACGATACATCTTTGGACGCATTCCAGGGTGAGACTCTAGTATCTATCGAGAATTGCGGCCGCACTCTTCTAGAAACTATTGATCACCTCTTGGATTGGAGCAAGATCAACAACTTCAGAGAGCTACTTCCAAAGAAGCACGGCACTCACAGTCGCGGTCCGGAAAGTGGCGTGCGGAGTTACAGCGGTAGAAGAGAAAGGCGGGGCTCCGGTCGGAATCTTGGAATACAAGCAGGCATGATGAGTATCACCTTCGACGTGGAGCTCGACGTCTTAGCCGAGGAGGTGGTCGAGAGTGTCTGCGCTGGTTTCAGCTACCAACGCCTGTCCATTACCCACTTGGTCAATGACGGTTCACGAAACCGTTCTGGCACGATTGACACAATCGACGCTATCCGAAGACTTGATAGCATGCAAGCTATCGAGAACAGTGCGCTTGCGACCACCAACGATGGGGACTTACGCATGTTTCTCGGAGATGTTCCTGTGACTTTCGACATCAGTCCAGCCATTTTTTGGACGTTCCACACCCAGCCGGGCGCAATACGTCGAATCATCATGAACCTGCTCGGGAATTCACTCAAGTTTACCAGCAAAGGATTCATCAATGTTACCGTGCTCCGTGTGCCCCCGAAAACCCCAGATCTCGGTGGAGACTCTGTACAAACCGGCGTGGAGATCATTATCACAGATACCGGACGAGGCATCGGTGAGCTGTTTCTTCATAACCATCTCTTCATGCCCTTTTCCCAAGAAGATAGTTTGTCGGCCGGAACAGGCCTGGGCCTGAGTCTGGTCCATCAGATCGTCGGTAACCTGGGTGGGTCTATTCAGGTTTGGAGTAGGGTTGATCATGGAACGAAAGTGAAAGTGACTCTGCCTTTGCAAGAGTCGAGCCCGCCTTCACCGACTGGAGATCCGGCCTCCGCAGGCTTCGATGAATTTGCATCACTCGTCGGCGAGCTGAGAGGCCTTCGGGTTCGGCTCCACGGGCTGCCAGCCGAAAGTGAAGTCCGAAACACAGCAGATCCCGAACTTCTTAAGGATACTTTCAGTGAGGGCGCATTGATTGCTAATATGTGCCTGAATTGGTTGCGGATGGTCGTTCTCGATGGCTCGAGTGACGAGTCCGTCCTTGCAGATCTGGTCCTATCGACCGAGGCTTCGGTAGACGAGCTGTTGCGCAAACAACGGCATATCGGGGTTTCGATGCCCGTAGTGATTATTTGTCGAAATTCACTTATTGCTCGTCAGCTCTCGACGTCCCCGAGGTTCTCAAATAAGAGCGTCAATTTTGATTTCATTTCACAGCCGTGAGTGTACCAGACGTACATCATCAGACTCCTCGCTAATACTAAGCACAGTGTCGGTCCCAGAAAACTGGCCAAGGTTCTACTGATGAGCTTCCGACGTTGGATCAATTCGCAAGCCTCTACTATTCCTACACCCAGTCAACTATCTCTGGCTACCGCAGAAGCGTCTCCTTTTGACCAACACGCAATTTTCAACCTGCCTGCATTAGCAGAACACTTGCCCAGCTCTGGGGCAGGTATTGATGGGCTGTCGGACTTGGAGATCGAGGAGAAAGAAGCAATAGCACGACGACAACAAGCGACGCAAAACTCGGGCGCAGAGTTGGTTCATGAGGGACCACCCAAAGACCTGTGTGGGAAAGACCAGCATCTCCTGCCGGAAAGACCGAGAAGAGGATCGAGATCAACTTTCAATCCGAAGCCTGTACAATCCTCTAAACAACCCCAAAGGAGCCGCACGAATGGTCCAAAACTTCTCCTTGTCGACGATAACCCGATCAACGTCAACATTCTAGCTTCATATGCGAAGAAGCTAGGCTACAGGTACGAAACAGCATCAAACGGAAAGGAGGCGTTGGCCAAATTCGAAGCCGTGGTAGGTCAGAGCGCCGACCAATTTCAAGTTATATTAATGGATATATCAATGCCCGTGATGGATGGCTTTGAATCATCGCGTCGCATTCGTGCCGTCGAAAGGGATCATCACCTATCGCATTGCAGCATCTTCGCTTTGACAGGCCTAGCTTCGGCCAGTGCTCAACAAGAGGCTTTTGCGAGCGGTATTGACCTATTCCTGACGAAGCCTGTTCGGCTCAAAGAATTGAGTAAAATAATCCAGGAGAGGGGTATTTGATGAGATCCTGTTCGGTTTAGGACAGGGCAATATTACGTCAATAGCGGAATTACGAACCCGGTTTGCTTCATCCATTGGTGATGAATAAAGAACCCATTCCTGACGATTGTCTCAAATACAGGTGGAGATCACACCCTCAAGAAACAGTCGCTGCCATCCGGAAAACAGTTTTCGGGACTGCAGCAATTGAATGTATGTAACAGGGTAATGACTGAGAAAGAGCCACGTACTCTTCATGATGAATGCCTGAGATGAACCTTTGCATCCTTAGCGCATTGTGTTGCTGTCTGCCATTACCCTTTTCATGACTACCTACCCACTTCAAGACAGCAGCCCATTATTTTCAGTGTGCTCACTAGTATGGGACCTAAGCAACTAGTGATGTTCAGAAGAAGGGAGAAAGATCCTAATTAACTCACTTCAGCAAATGGCGATGTAGCTGGGTTTCGCCTTCCACTTTTGACGTTCAAGAACCTTGAATAGATAATCTAACGGCTTGTATAGCTACTGCCTCAACCTTGCTATCAATAATCGCATCATCAATTCAGTCAGTAACCCAAGCATCTGCATGCAGCTTGTTCTACAACTTAAGGTGGGTCAGCATTAAGGGTTGATGCTTACAAGCGAAATTGCTTGTGGACCCAGCGCCATTCAGGGGCAAAGTGCCGTTAACCTCCAGACTTTTCTCCTTGCAGCAGTTTCGCTTTGCCAGCAAGGCAGGCTTTCCCGCCATTGGAACTAATGGGACGACTACAGGACGAGCAACCTATCACCCGCGGGCAGAGCAAGCGGAGAGACAGTTTCGTACCGTCATCATCATCCATCGCTAACGTCTCGATCTCCCTGCACGACCTCAAGGGCTCGGCGGACCGGCCCGTCTCTCGCCACGGGCCGAGCTCCAGCACCGAGACGTCGTCTTCTCGGTCGCTCGTAAATCCGGGTCCTGCCCCGTCGGCACTGGCTTCTGGGCCAAGCCTCGCGCCGTCGCCGCTTCCGGCCTCCACATCGTCGGCAGCCGCCGTGACCCTGCTGATTCCCGACCACAGAGGCTGCCCCACGTGCGCGCTGCACCGGCTTCAGAGACACCACACCTCGGTTTGGCGTGCTCCCGGCGGCACCCAGAGCATCATACAACTTGTCGTTCAGTACGCCCGCCGACCATGGGAGCGGCCCACCCTCATGGACGAGATCAACATGCGACGGGTGTGTTCGCTAGTCAATCAGTATGCCAACTGCACCAGGAGCCAACGGATCACGAGTTTGGAGCTTTGTGAGGATTGCGAAGAACGGTATCTGTTCGAGATGGACTAAACGGTCGGCCAAAGTACGTTATACGCCACGTCAGCCGTTGTCAAAACTTGCTGACCGCCTTCGCTGTTAGACGTGAGCAAAGGGACACATCACCTCGTTCCATGGCTGTTGTTATCGTCTTGGCCAAAGGCACAGGCGCCAAAGGACGTCTCGAACCTTCCCACCTTATTAAGAGAGATTCCTCAGGTTAGTGCGATATAGCCTGCGCACTAATACTTATTCTTTGCTGATACTTATGGAGTTGCCAATATCACAGGAAGAAAGGGGAGCCAGGCACGGACGTGCTGAGGATGAGGTGGGAATGACGCCTGATACATGTCGGTCGAGACCTGTCCTCAGTTCAAGGTCCAGGAGTGCAATTTCGAACGGTAATCGGTCAGGCCCGTACAAGTATTTGATTCATGCACCAATTTCGACCTGATTTACATACAGCACACATCCAACCTTCGCCTTCTTACACGAGCGGCGTGCGCTTCTTGTATGTGGGCATAACTATTGTAACATATCAGATAGAAAGCGAAATAGTTGTTTTATCTGCGCTGTCGACACCTTTTAGCTAGCTTCCTTTGGTTCCGGCTCCTCATCGAGATTGGAGTCTCAGCCCCTCTTCATGTCTGCCCATAGCTCATCTTCTGCCTACCTTCGAACGACACGAAGTGTTCTAGCGATACGAAACATCCTAGATCAGGTCATGTTCTGTGCTCGCCTAATTCAACTATATGCAGGAGGATGGTCTGAGTCGCCGCCAGAGCGAGGGCCTGCCTCTGAAGGTCTCTGCCAATAGCCATCTCTAGCAGTGATCTATTTCGGTGATAATTCAGACCATTAGGGGATTTTCCGTTGCCTGCAGCGAAGTTGACGAAAGCTTGGTCTGTTGAAAGGGGAGACGCCTCGAGGGTGCCCAGCCACCTGAATTATCGTGGATTCATATATATAGAGAGAGAAGCCCTCCCCCCCTAAATAGATAGGAGGTTAAGCAGTTTAATTTAGTTCATTCACATACCTATATTTAATAGGCTATAAGCCTAGGTAGCGCTTACTTACTATATTTAGCTAAGTCCTAATATTCTGTAATACTAAGTTCTCTAAGTAATCTCTATAAGAATAAAAGTTTTATTAATAAATATAATTATAGTTGTTAGGACCCTACTATATAGTAGTTAGAACTATACTAAAAAGTATCGCTAGATTATTAAACTGTCTCTAACTAGTGAAATATAAGTAAAAGATTTGACTACTTAATTTATTAACTTAAAACCCTATTTTATTATATTACTAACTTAAATAACTAAGGGTTAGTTTTAAAAGGCTACTAACTATTGTAACCTAAAGCCTTAACTTATTTACAAAAGAAAAGTACTCTATCTTCTTAATAAGCTACGATTACTATACGTTCTTTCTGAATATATTAATAGTAAAGTGACCCCTCCTATTTTAATACTCATTAAAAATTATTTCCTTATGTATTTTTAAGTACTTCTTAAAAAAAGATAACTATTTATAACCTTAATAAAAGTATTACTTTAGTACCTAGTTATTATGGGCTACCCTCGGTTGGAACTTTCTAGGCTTCTGCCCAGATTCACCGCCCTTAGAGCCTATCTAGTAGCTACCTATTAGCCTAGTATAACCTTACTAAAGTGGAAAACTCTCTCTTTTTTCTCTTTAGCTTCAAATAAATAATGTTATACAACCTCTTATTATATAGACTTAGGTTTAGCCCTTTACATATTTAAGGCTTATTACTATAATAATAAGAGATAAATTAAGCGCTGCTCTCTACTAGTTACTAAGACAGTTAATAACCTAATAGCTACCGCCTAGGGTAAGCTATTGCGCGCTAACTTAGTAATAGTATCATATTACCTCTAGTAATAAGTATAGGAGCTATAGAGAAGTAACTAGTAATTAGCTATACCTCCCTAAATAACTGCTACTAGTAATATCTAGTACAGTAACCTAGAAGCTACTACTTTTACCCCTAAAGTTCTTAGGTAAGCGGAAAGAGTATACCTCATAAGTATGATAAATAAAATATATTATTATAATTAATTGGGGTTTTTACTCTATAGATTTAGAGATGTAGTATATTATTAACTTATACTTAGATATTAACTCCCTAACTAGTAGTTTCTACTTTCTATATAGTAGGTAGTAAAGATGAAAAATATAACCCTAAGAACTTTATAACTTATTTTAACTAAACCTAAAACGACTATAACCTATAGCTTTAAGTAGTAGCCTAACTATAGACCCTCTAGTAGAGAGAGATAGAGTCTCTCTTAGTTCTTTTGCTAAAATTTAAGTGGACTCTAGTAGATGCGAGTGGTAGTAGCTAGCTTAGTTAGGTCTAAATATTAAACCTAGAGGCTACTCTTACTCGTAGGCTAAAGGTTTAGTTAATTACTATTAACTTACTTACTAATTATAGTAGGTGCGAAGGGCTGGACCTGAGTCTGTGCGACAAGAGGTAGCGTAATACTATTTATTTAAAGCTAAGGAGGAAAAGGGAGAGTTTTCTGCTTTAGCAAGGTTATCCTAGGTTTGTGAGTAGCCACTAGGTGGGCCCTTAGAGCGGTGAATCTAGGCAGAAGCCCAGATAGTTCTAACTAGGTATAGCCTATAATATTATCCCCTCCCCTAGCTGAGAGCCCTCCAGGCGTAGGCCAGGTTGCTATTATTAGCTATAATTAGCTTATAACTCTCTTTATATTTACCTACTGCTTTAGTCTCTACAATAGCTTCTGCTAGCTCCTAGGTGGGCTCTATATATCCTTTCTACTTAACTAATGCCTCGCGCTGCTACCCCCTTTCTATAAAACTCTATTATGCTGTATAGACCTCCTCAACGCGCTATTCAAGTTTGCTATTATTAGTAATAATTAGTAGCAGCTATAAATCTACTTATAGCTAAGCAGGCAGGGGATTCTCTAGTGCCCTCTAGAGAAAGTTAATATAGAGCCTCAGGTAGATATTCCCTAGGACGTCTAGTTCTATAATATAAGAGCTTAGTACGCCTATAACTATATACTTATAGTATAGCTATAAGAGTTTTTTAGGGTTCTTATAGTTTATTATCAATAACTAGACCTTATTACTTACTTAATACCTCTCTGTAGAGAACCTATACCTATTTATATTTTCCTTACTCTATTACTAAGCTAGTACTATATTAGCTTTATATCCTTAAGCTTACTTACTAGGAAGGTAGCTACTATTTGCTCTATAATAGATATATTAGGTTCCTCCTCTATAACTAATATAGGGTTAGTATAGTATTTATACTCCAGGAAGAATAGAGAGAGTCTGGTTATATTACTTACTCTATTTCTAAGCGCTAGTTAGGTAGTACGGAGTAATCTTATCTAATATTTTAGGCCTTTATTATATATACCTATAAGATAGCCTAGATCTCCTAGTTCTATTTCTCTACTCTACTATTATTCTATATGTAGTATACTATACTTAGTGGCTAGGTTATTCCTATAAGGCAGTATAACTTAGCCTAGAAGCAGCTTACCTAGTTACTTCCCTCGTTACTAATAATATTATATAGGAACCTATAGAAGCAGAAGTAGTAAGTAAGGAAGCATCTAGTATAAGCTTCTACCTCTATACTATCTATCTCTTTAAGTACTATGGACTTATTAAGCTATGCTACTATTACCTATAGATAGCAACTACTATTATCCTTTATAGGTAATAGATCTATAATAAAATCTATAGAGAGGTTAGAGTATAGCTAGTTAAGCACTAGTAGAAGCTTAAGGAACCATTTCTTTACTTACCTCTAGATCTATATTTCTCTATATATATTATAGTTCTATATAAACCTCCGCACGGTCTAGAACTAACCTAGCTAATAGAACTATTAGCTTACTATCTTAAGTATACTATTATAACTTAGGTAGGTAGGTATACTTAAGTTATAGCTCTAGTAGATAATCTTAGTGCGGAGTGCTCCTAAGGGGATATTATTATTCTCCCCGCTAGGTACCTATAGCTTCTCCTAGAAGGTTAGCTTCCTAAAGCTATTATTATTATATTTACTAAGCTAGACCTTTACTCTAATATCTAGTAGGAAGTTATATACCTACTAAATAACTATATCATAGATTGCTCTATAGGTAGTATTATCCTTTATTATCTTCTGCTAAAATACTTATAGCTTTAGGTTCCTCATAATGCAGACTAGATCTATATAGGTATCGTAAATACCCCCAACTTTTAAGTATAAACTTAATAACTCTTAATAATACTACCCTACCCCTAGAGATATCTATTAGAAATACAGTAAAGCTATTTTAATCTAATATTTAGTTAGTAAATAAGCGTAAGTAGGGCTGATTAAAATGGTAATAGGGGAGAAGAAAAGCGTAGTAAGGTTTCTCTAGATTAGTTTTAGCTAGAATTGATATATAGGTTAATAGTAATAGATTAATAAAGACTTCTTTTTAATTATGCTTCCTCTAGTATTAATAATAAGTAGATCAGATAGCAAACTAACTTCAGGTTAAGCAAGCCCTGCTTTCTAGAAGAGAAAGTATATTATTATTAGAGTAAGTTTAAGCTTAATAGTCAAAAAGCCTATTCAGGCTATATATAAGCTTTAAGAGAAAGGTTTAGTAACTACTATTCTTTAGGCTAAGGTCACCCTAATTACTACAGCAACACTAGTCTAGGCTCTCAGGCATATATCTAATAGCCTAACTGCTATACTTTTATTTACTAAGCTATACTAATAGCCCTTTTAACTATTAATATTTAATGCTATATGTTTTATTTAATAATAATAATTCATATTATAACTTTTACTAAAATAAAAATAATATATTCGCTATATAATCTTTTAATAAGCCCAAATTCAAGAGTTACTAAGAAAAGCCTAAAGTCAACTCAGGCTCAGACTCTAACCAGAATAGCATAAGCCTAATTAACCTACTATCTTAACCTCAGGAGTTCTCCTCTAAAGGAAATAAAGCCTCAATAAAGATGCCTATAACCTCTAAGGGATTAGCCCTAAATATAATTAATCTAGGTGCTTTTATAGATCTAGTAAAAGCTATAAATAACTAAGTTATTATTAGGGAACCTAGCGCTAGGAGACTATATATACCTCAGCCTAGTAGTAATAGGGCTCTATTATTTACTAGTAGTAATATCACAAACTTCCTCAAAGAATTTAACATAAAGACTAATCAGGCTAGCTTTTCAAATAACCTCAAGGTTAAGTTCCTTCCCTAATACTATAATAATAACGATAAAGTCATAATTAAGGCTATAATTAAGAGTACAACCTAGAAGAAAGCTTATAATACTATAGTTAATATATATAGGCACCTTAACAAGAACCTTATACTAAACCTAAATAAGTAACTTTATAACCTAGCGCTTAGCCCCCTTTAAGAGTAATAACCTAGATACTACCGCTAAGCTCTTCTAGAAAATCAAAAAGATTAAGACTAAAGCTAAAATTAGGTCTAAGCTAGTTATAGACAACACTAAGCTTATTGAGGTAGTCGCAAAGTATTTCTCAAAGCATATAGTTACTAGTATTATACTATCTATAAGTACTACTCTTACTAACCTATTTAATACTAGCAACTATACCTCATTTAAGAAATATCTAGTATAGTAAATTAGCTATAAGCAGCGCTATAATAGAGCTTTTAGGGACTCTAACCTCTTTAAGTACGTTTTGCTAGTAACTGTCACTAATACTAAAGCAGCAAAGGATAGGAATTCCCCTCCTATCTAGGCCTCCATAAGGAAAGTAACCCTAACCCCTAAGGCATCTAAGGATATTAAGCTAGTAGAATCTAATAAAATTAGAAAGATTACTAAGAGCATTAGGGCATTTACTCTAGCTATTTAAACTAGTACTATAGAGCTAACCTAGCTTAGCTTAAACTAATAAGCTACTATTACCACGCTTCTTAAGATACTAGGAGCTTAGATCCTAAAGCTAATAAAGATAGCTAAAACTAACCATATATCTTCTTAGCTAAAGGGCTAGCTCTTCTAATATAATAACTGTAACTAGGGCCAATCTGCAGCCAGGCACAAAAAGCACCCAAACTAGGCTATAGGCCCTTATAGCATATACTAGTACTACAGCTATAATGCAAAACGAATTAGAAACTACCCCCAGCTTACTTATAATAGCTAGAATAACCTTCTCTATCTCCATAACGCCCACTACTTCTTTAGGAACCCCTGTATATAAAATAAAGTTAATAAGATTCGTAAAAACCTAATATATAAGGAGCGTAAGAAGATAGGCTTTAATAGAGCAACTATAGTAACTTACTTAGTTAATTAGAATCTATAGCTTATTATTACTACTATTACTAAGTTTATTAAGAATAATCTAATTAGGCAGCTATTTATAAATAAGGTTATAGATATAGGGGCAGCTTTAGCTAAGGCTCGCCTTCTTAAGTATATTGATACTAGAGCAAACGTTACTTACTTAAGAGTAATTAAATCTTCCCACGCTATAATCCTTGTAGCTACTATTTAGTAATAAGTAAAGTAGACCGTTAATAAGCTTATACTTATTAGTAAAATAACTAAGCCCCCTCATAAGTAAACCTTCTTATATTTATATCTATATATCTTAGAGCTAGTTAATAAGGAAGAGAATACTATAATACCTAACTCCTAGCCGCCCCAATTTATTCTAACCTAACCTATTTAAGTTCTTTCTCAGTATAATAACCCGCGTCTATTTAAGCTAGCTTAGCCTAGTTCTCCCATAGAGGATAGAGCTCTAGCTAGAACTAATCTTATGCTTCTTACAAGAGCTAATAAGAATAAGGCTACTAAAGCTATATATAAGAAGTTTTATAGTAATATCTCTATTCCCTTTATAATTATATTTATAGAGTCGGGGGACTTCTAAATTAGTATAATTAGAGAAGCGAAGATAATCCTTAATGTAGAGCACTTCTAGCATATTTACCTACTAATACCCTCTTCTTTTAGAAGCTTATTAAAGATAATATCCTAGAAGCTAATTAATAAATCATAAAGTATAATTACCTTCTAGATCTTATATCTCATACTATTACATTTATTATAGCTACTTAAATACTAAATAAGAAAGGAGACCTACTAAATATCTAGTAGGCGCTGCACTTCCTCTTAGACGTCTCTTTTAGCAGTATAACTCCTAAGCAAAATAAAAGGTTTACCTCTATTTTAGACATTGGCGCTAAGATAAATATTATAAGCCGCTAGTATTTTAATTAATACTAGATTCTATATACTAAGACTATAATAGGCTTTAGTATTGGGATGGGACAGGATGGCTTGGCTGTTCAGTCAGCAGGCCCACTGTCAATGGGGTCTAAAAACGGAAGACTGCGATGCGGGGAGGGGAGGAGCGGAGGCACGTCCTTTATGTTTTTTTTTATCATCATGATTATCATCACTATCATCTATAGTCTTTTCGGCCTCAAGAGGCTTATACCTTAATAATCCGACATATAATTTCCACAATATCTCTTTCATTTCAAGCCTAATTCTTCCCATTCTTTCAAATTAGATCTGCGAATCGCTACGCGCATCTTTTAAGCCTACTTTTATTATTCCTATCCTTTTATAGGTAGTATTATATTATTTACTATCTATTCAGTCCCCACTAGGCTCCTGCTCTTCCTAATAGTACCTAGAGGCGGATCCTTTTGCTCTTTGCTACTACCCTACAAGGTTTCTAAGAGAGTGGGGTGCCTTCATTACGTCCAGACATCCCACTATTATAACATATACTAATATATATATACTCCTTTTCTAGATAATTGCAATATCTAGCTGCTACAAAGAAATAAAGAAATAACAATATAATATATAAATAAGAGCTAGATAGAAGAGAATAAGCGATTCGCAGACCTATTAGCCTATAGGGGGATTACTACGGCTGAGCATTCTTTTGAAAAGTTGATAGGAATTATTAAGACCCTAAAATCCTCCCTTCTTTTAGTATTTTAGCTGGAACTAACTGTTTTTTTCTTTTTCCTCTCTTATATCCCTCCCTTTTTCTCGATTACTCTTATCTACTACTAGTCTTTTTAATTAGTCTATTATAGCTGAGATAGCTAAAAAGCTATAAATAAAACTAATATAGGAGAAATAGTAATCTTACTAAGCTAATAAGTAAAGCGAGATTAACTACATTAGTAAAAGAATACTAATAAACCTATTTTAATATAGCTTAGAGTACTAAGAGCAAATATACTAATATATAAAGTATTTTAATATAGTAAGCTATAAGATTTTAAGATAGGAGCCTCACTAGAGAAGACTTTCCTAATTCAAATATTAAGACTTAGAGTACAATCACCACTAAGGTAGCAAAACTAAGGCTATAAAGCCTTTCTATATTTATTTATATTCCTTTCCTTTTTTTTTACCTTTTACTTTATTATTTAGAAGACCTACTATTACCCCCTTCACCTTTAAAAATATTAAGAAGTTATACTAATCTATTTACTTAGTAGTATCTTATAAAGATTTAATAAATAATTACCAAATAATACTTAAATATAATTAATATAGTATTTATAGACCTATAAATAATATATCTGCCTCTCATTCTAGCAACCCAGACACTAAGTCCTCTTCTAGCAAAGGGAAGCAGCCTGAAGAATAGTTTCTAGGCCCTTTAATTAGAAAGATATAATCTCGAGCTTTAAATAAACCAGTCTCTGAGGATAGTAAGAATAGGCTTGTGAATCTCAACTTAGGGCCTAACCTAGCCTCCTCAAGCCCTTTCAGCATATTAACGAGGGGTTATACTAACTAGGACTTTGCTATCCTAGTGGATATCCTCATAAAGCATCCTATTATTGCTATAATAACTCCCTATTTAACTAGAGCGCCTAAGTTTATTAGAACTATTATCTTAAACTTCTTTATAGAGTATAAGAGCCTTTTAAAGCTATATTATAAGGTTAATAAGGATATAAAGAATAAAGTCTATATATATAGTTCCACTAACTATAGAGATATAGTGCAATTATATATTAATAAAGCTAAGACCTGGGCTGAAGCTAAGGAGAAACTTATTTACTAATTTAGATTTATAGACCCAAAGACTTAATAGGATCTAAACGAGGACCTCAGAAACCTTATTATAGGACCTTATATTAAAGATAATAATCCTTCTCTAGTTATAGCCTTAATTACTACTATTCGCCAGCTTTATCAGCATACTATCCAGCGAGGATATCTAGATCTTACTAATACTAAGCTTATTTAGGTTGCCTACTATCGCTTTTCTGAGAGGGCTATAAAAGCTATAGCTCAAGAGTTAGGCTATAAGCTTACTAAAGTTATTTTAAAGCAGTAGATAGTAATTAAAAATACCCTCATTGGATAATATACTACTTAATAAGAACTTTAGTAGTTATTAAGCCTTATTAAACTTAAGCCTATAATAACCTTACCTATCCCTTTAAAGATAATTTTAACTAGATCAAAAATAAAGACTAAGGAGCCTTTAGCAGCTTAAATAGCAAGCTCTATTATTAACTGTCTAGTAGAAAACTTTAGAATCCTTAATATTAATAAAGCTAACTATAAAATAGATATTTTAGCCCTCATTAAGAGAATTACTAATTAAGGGGATATTACTTTCAACCTAAACGCTACAGAGGCTACTAAAGTATATAATTAATAATCTCAAGACAATTTGCAGACCTAATATTAGCAGCAATTCTACTAGTATAGTCAGAATTAAGGCTTTTAAGGAGGCTATCAAGGTAGTTATCAACAAGGCTAAGATTTCGAGAGAAGAGGCAGAAGCAGCTACTACAGTAGGTATTAAGGTAGCTACCAAGGTAGCTACTAGCAGTCAGACAGCACCCTAAGATATAATTTCTTCTAGGCTACTAGATACTATTAGTTTTGTAGTGCTGTTAATTATATTATTAGTACCTATATTAAAGCTCTTGCAGCAAGCTAAAACGGGATTTACTATTATATAGCACCTTATTACTATACTAGAACCCTTAACTCCCTAGCTAAAGTTAAGATTAGTATTATTAATAAGGGTTGAAATACAAAGTTAATAGATAGATAGATAATCTTTAAGTATATCCTAATTAATAAAGAATCTTACCTAAGTTGCGCTATAGCGGCAAGCAGACTAGCGTTAAAGTAGTAGCCCTATCTACTAGAAGAGGTTGCTCATATTATTAATCACAACAAAGCGCAGTTCAGTTAGCCTATGAGGCTTATAAATTAAGGGAAGATAACTATATAATTATATGACTTTATTAATACTACTCTCTTTAGCTTTAAGCTAAAGTACTAGTTTATTAACCTAGTAGAGGATATTATAATAGCAGAAAGGTTAAAGTCTTCAAGCTATTATAAAAACCCTATAATACTTGCATCTAATAAGCCTCGCAATTAGCAGACCTACTAATAGTTTAGGACCCTCCTATCTGCATTGCTAATAGGGTTAAAGAGCTATCTAGTAATAAAGATAATAATATTACCCTTCTAAATACTACTAAAGAGCTAGCTGAAGACTAAGTTCCTACTAAGATAGAGGAGACAGAAGACAAGCCCTTAATTAAAAACACTAATGCTCAAAATAGCCGCGCGCTTGCTATAGAACTATACAGCAAAAGGTTAAATAAGAAGGTTATAGTTCCTAAAGCCTTCCTACATAAAAACTAGCCTAATTGGGATAAGACTATTTATAATACTACTAAAGCCATAATTAATAAGTATAAAGATAGATATAATATAAAGGCCTATAAGGTCTTTATTCTTGCAGATACATCGCTTATTAACTAGTTTAATAAGACTAGATCCAGTACTAAAGAATTATAGGAACAAATAAACCATTAGAATAAGGATAGAGCCTCTATAAAAGAACTCACCTTATTAATAACTACTATTAAGGCTTCAAGCAAGCATTTGCAAACCAAGCATATAGACTTCAATATCCAAACTATTAACTCTGTTTTTGAAATAAATGCTATTATAGAAGAGTGGGATACTAAATTGCTCCTACTACTAAGATAGATTATAGTTCTTAATTTTATTATAACCTATTAGTAGATTATAATTACCTTACATAGGTCTAGGAATTTCCCAATTAGAGGTATTATAAATAGTAGCTTAGCTATTAACCTTATTAGTAAAATTTATATTTAACGACTAGGCCTATAGGATAATATAGTTAAGACTAAAATAGGCATAAGAGGAATCACTAATAAAGAACGAAGGACTTAATTCATAAGCGCAATTATAGACGATATCTATATTAGCAATAGCGTAATCCAAGATATTAGCTTCTTTGTTTTCCCAAAGAACTCCTATAATAAGGATCTTTTACTTGGGGCCCTTTTTATTCTAAAGACTAGAATAACCTTAGACTACGCGCAGAAGTGGATAGTTGGAGTCCTTTGGTCTAGAAATATTAAGATTAATATCCCACTCTCTTTTTATACTAGACATTTAACTGCTCGCTTTCTAGAGATTATTACTAAAATAGATTAATTTATTTTATTTTAGCGCTAATGCGCCCTCATATCCCCCTAGTTATCCCTTTATTTAAAAGACTAGAAGCTATTGCTAAAAGACCTGTTATAGTAGTAGGCTTAGAGTTTATAGAGGAATCTAAGAGGGGTAAAGCTAAAAATAAAGAAGAGCTAGATATAATACTAAATTTAATTAGAGCTCATAAAGATATTAAAGCAATATAATAAATAGTTAACCCTAATAATATACTAGAAGATATATAATAATAACTATTACTAGATAAAGAG
>JAXCEF010000200.1:0-93149 GCA_037178605.1 Colletotrichum euphorbiae
CCCCCCTCCTGCGTGCCTTGATAAGTACGCCGTCCACGGAAGTCTCTGGTTGATATCAGTGACTCTCGAGTCTCCACTCCGCAACCCTGAGGCAGACCATCAAGATTCAAACGCCTCTCTCGTAGAGCCTCAATATCCCTTGCCTACGTCCTCTCAGACACCATGTCGTGCTCAGGGACAGTGTCTCAAAGACAAAAAGTCTCGGATGTTGATTTCCCCTCTTCGATGGAGCAGAGTGATCGTCCCGACCTCAGGTCACGGGATGACAGGCATGTGTGAGCAAGACATTTCTCCAGCCCCAGCTTCAAAAATCCAAGACGGGGGTCTCCAATGGGGGGGAATGGCATTCTTCTCCCCCTCTCTCACAAGCGCGCGAAGAGAATCTCCAAGACAGGGCTACATTCGCAAAAGCGAAAGAAGACTTGTGGGGAAAAAGCAAAGATGCGTCGTCCAAGGATCCGAGTCCCCACTCTCGATCTCTCCCACATACCCTGCCCCTGACCCGTTCTTCTACCGTCCCTTCGCCAGAAGCTCATCCCTGCAAAACGACGGGGGCGCTGCGGAACCCAGTTAAGGAACCCCGTGTGTGTGGACCAGGTCCCCCTTCCTCGCCCACACACACACACACACACACACGCGCGCGCGATCTCACGATCTCGCGATCTTCACGCCGACAACCGTCCACGGGCGCGATGCTACAGCCCACGTCTGCTACCTCGGCTCCGCAATGAGCTGCCAACCATGGGAAACCTGCCCCCCCCCAGCACTTTTCTTTTTTTTTTTTTTTTTTTTTTTTTTTTTGGGATCGGAACCGGTCCTTTGAGCACCACGGTCCACCCATCACATCTCTCTCTCTCTGTAGGCTCTCGGTGGTCGCTCATTTTCGATATCATCCGCACACATGAAGAGGAGAGAGGACGACGGCGCCCCCCCTTCCCCCTTCACTCTTTGCAATCCATGTCCGGTATCATGATTGGCTCGCTGGCTGCAGCCGTGAGCACGCGGCATGGAGGCGCGGCGTACGCAAGGAAACAAACCCAGGCTTATTGCCCAGCAGATCGAGGCGCGAGATCAGCCGCACTGTACGTTAGAACATCACTCCTCAAGGCATGCCCGTCGGGTTTTCTGCGTTGCGCTGGCTGGTGGTGATGCTACCCTTCCAAGACGAAGACTGAGCAAGCAGCAAGGGCAGAACACCATCGGACGATGCAATGCTGCGAGGCGAGGGCGCGTTGCAGATTTCAAGGGGGAAAAAAAAAAGCCCATGAAGATAGAACCAACTGCGGCAGACACAACGCGGAACTCAGCCGGCGCTTACCATTGGTGCAGACGGGACGGCTCTGAAGAGAATATCGGATGAGCCCAAGATCAGACACAGACGAGACAGGCCTGCTCGACATCAGATGGCAGACCGGACAGCTTCAGCTTCGCTCCCACCGCTATGTACGAACACCTCCAACCTGTTACGGACGTTACGGACGTTACGGAGAGGACCTCCGCTGCAGCGTGCCGGGCAAGACCTCCTTCCAAGGCATCCCGTTTCTTCGTTTCCGTCTTGGTCGTATTCTTCGCCGCCCGTTCGTCATGTCCGGTCTTCTCCCAGCTCGTTACATGCCCAACATCATCGTCATCGCCCGTCTTGCTCGTCTCCTCGATGGCAATTGTTGGGCCAAGCCCTGCAGAGCCATTCCCTCTCTCTCCGTCAGTCTGTCTCTCTCCTTCTCTTCCTTCAAACGGGAA
This sequence comes from Colletotrichum euphorbiae, assembly GCA_037178605.1. Lineage (NCBI taxonomy): Eukaryota > Fungi > Ascomycota > Sordariomycetes > Glomerellales > Glomerellaceae > Colletotrichum > Colletotrichum euphorbiae. The sequence continues at coordinate 1,741 of JAXCEF010000200.1, forward strand.
AAGAAACGCGCAACGCACAACTCACGACCAGACCCGATTCCAATGTAACCCCATCCCGTCGGGAAAGTTTCCAGAAAAGCAACGTCCACGTGGTCCCTCCGAGGAGACGAGGAAACGCTGCACGGCCAACTCATCCCCCAGTCTCCGGCAATCTCTCTCCATCTCATCATCAGTATTCATATTCAGGATACTCGTCATCCGGCGGCAAGGCCGGGCGGCAAAGGAGAACCAAGCCTAGATAGGTCTTCCTCGTCTACCCACTTTCTCAGAGACGCAGAACGTCAAAATAGGAAAGCAAAGAGTGACTTGGCAACCATTTCCTCGCAGGACCGAGACTTCAACCTTTTCCGGGGTCCCTCTCTTTGGAAAAAAAAAAAAAAAAAAAAAAAAATTCCGTCGAAGGAGAGACAGGAGAGACTGACATTAACCATTTGCCACAACAAAACGAGCCCCCCATCCAAATCTCCCCCTCCACTTCTTTTTTCGGGCCACTCCTTCGCCGTCCGCCTTGTGCCACCCAGCATACATCACAAGTCAGCCCACGTCTACAGCCACAGCCTCGAGGAAAGAGGATCCCTCGGCGTCTGGCCTGGTCAGTAGCTTCCTTTTCTCCCTCCTCTCGGCCGTCCCCTTTCACCGCTCGACCGAAGAAGCCCCACGAGTGCTCCAAACAGACGGCGTGAGACGAAAAGGGTCTGCGGGACAGTTTTGACAAACAAACGATACTTCCAGCTGCTCACCCGGCAGAAGGAAGAATGTCGCTCCCCGCGTCCCTCGTGACCGTTACTCAAATACGTCGTGTCGTTTGCGTTGTCAAACATGGATCATCCCTTCCATTTCAGCCCAATGATCATCCTCCACGGACATGATGTAGCTTTTCGCGGCCATTTCTCCGACCTCGGTGTCTCCCTTTTCGCAACGTCGTTCCCAACGCCGCTTTGCCTGGCGAAACGTCTGATGACATTATCGGCCGTACCAAGGCCGGAGTGGAATATTCCAGAGCACTTCGGAAGGTAGGTCAAGAAAAGAAGGCTGCGCGATGTACTCGAAAACGGGCTTCTCATGGTTTGGGAGACATTCAGGTGCCGCTTCTCTCTTGGGGACTCAGGATGCAAACACTGGCCATGTCTTGAGTTGCTGCATCTGCCTCAGAGAGCCGTGGTTGCCGAAGGATTGTTTCATCTGACCATCAAGGCAACCCGCCACTTTCGGTCAGGTCACCGTGACGTTTGTCCGACCCTTTGGCATCATCAGCGTCTCGTCAAAGCCCACGTGATGCGTTAGATTTGGTAAGTTCCTAGTTTTGGATGGCTTAGCGGCATCGGACGTTCCATGACAAGGGGACGGCGGTGTCCCAACGTATCTCACCGTGGGCGGCTTTGGACACATCTCTTGACGTGAAGATAGGCCTTGCTATGAGGCCACGGTCGCCCAAGTCCCATCTGTACACTTCAAAATACAGTTCCAGGTAAATGAGAATGACTTCAGACTAGCGCACACAAGTAAGCTCGCTCGACTTCTCAGTAGACGTAATTTTTTCATTGCTCTAGCTAGCGACAACTCCTCCCGCCTGGAAAGTGCGCGGAGTGAACCAATGGTATTATCGGGTCTCAAATGAAGCAAATCGAAGCAAAGGGAATCTATTCTCCCATTTCCAGAACAAATAGTCCTTCAAGCAATTGTATGGAAAGACAAAACCTCGGACACGAAGGTTTCAGTACATCTTACGTGTTGTGAGATCCATCCGAGTCCGCCTCCTCTCCTCTAGACTTGAGACGGTCGAAGTGACGCTTCCATCGGGCCCACCATACGCCTTTGACCTCTTGGGCCACTGAATCGTCGGTTGACTCATCATCGTCGCCTACGGCAGTCATGTTATGGTGCCGGAAGATAGGACCGACGCCTCCCCAGGGATATGCTGGATTGGAGGGTAGGGGGGCATCACTGAGTGTTGTAGTGGGTACCACAGGTCCCTGAGGGAAGAGCTTTGTGTCTCCGTCGGAAGAAGGCTGGCCGCTCGTGGTTGAAGTAGTGAATGTGGTAGCAGGGTTAGCAGGAGATGTTTCTATAAAATGTTAGAGCGGCACTACGCGCGACGTAACAAATGGAAGCTCACTATTCTCCGTGAAGATAGAAGAAAATGCCGAGGTGGTATTCTGCCACTTCTCCGTACACGTTGACTTTGGCGGCATAACCGTGTAGTTCGAAGAACAAGGTGGGGAAATTGTCGCGTCGGCACTCGTAGGCAACGCCGAGACCAAGACGCTTCTGGTAATAACTTGAGTGGTAGTTCCATTGGTGACAGTAACTGTGTGGCAAGGAGCGGACGTCTCAGGCAGCCTTGTAGAGTTGGTGATGGTAGCATGAATGGAGCCAGAACCTGTTTGAGGATACGCCGAAGAAGACTGTGTTGAGGCTGTTAAACTGACAGTTGAGTTACCAAATGGAAAGGCGCTTGTCGATGGACCTGGCGCGGAAAATGCTGTGCCAGTGAGGACGTTTGTGATCGTCGGCGCGCCGGACGAGCTAAATAAGGTGCTATTCAGTGCTGACTGGGTTGAAGTGGTGCCGTTTGGTGAGAGCGTCGTGGATCCACTGGTTGATGGTGGTAAAACTGTGTTTGTGACAGCTGGGAACGTCGAGTTGGGCCATTGAGTGGAAGGTAGGCTAGAAGCTACAAGTCCAGAAGGACTTGAGCCGGTGGCAGGGGGAGTGACAGTGCCATTCCAAGTCGGGAACGGCGGATCAATCGCAGAAGAGGGTACGCTTGTGGCATTCTGACCACTCGAAGTCTCTACCGGTTCTGTCGTTTGAAACAGGGTTCCCGATTCAGTCTCAGATATCAAAGGGGCAGTCCCAGTTGGTACTGGAGTGGCAGTGCCATTTCCGGCTGGGAATGGCGGCAGAGTAGACGACATTGGAAGGGTTGTTGAGTTTGTCGTGTAAGGGCTTCCTGACGTCGCCAGTGTTGCGTTGACCGTTCTGATGGTTGATGTCGAGTTCTCCGTTGGGAAGGGCGGCTGTCCAGTAAACGTGGAAACGGCGACAGTACTCATAGGTGACCCACCAGTGCCTGGTAGAAGCGTTGATAGCACTTTCGAGAGCCATGTACTGGACGTGTTCACTCCTGTTGGGAACGAGATCGTTGTTGAGTTCATCGTCGGAAATGGAGGCAGCGCCGTCGATGAGAACTTTCCAGTTGTGCTGGGTTGCGTTGAGTTTGCGATAGGTGTCTGCGAAGAAGTTCCGTTGGATGATAAGGCGGAAGTACTTGGCTGGGAGGTCCAGGTGACGTTGGTGAGCGCTCCTGTTGGCCAAAGAGTTGTGGCGGTAGGTTGCCCCGTGATGGTGCCCACAACCGTACCATTTGAGCTACTTGTCGAGGCACCTAAAGATGTCGAGTTTGCCCGAGTGAAGGAAACAGAGACGCCGGTGCCGAACACATCAGACGATGTGATTGCTGGTATGGAAACGGTGCCAGTAAGGGACGCTGCTGTGGAGTTGAAGGTTGGCCACGGCGGCGTTACGAGACTGACAAGCGATGATCCACTTCTCGAGATGACACCACTTGTTGCTGTCGGCTGAGTCCCCGTGCCAACTGACCCTGCTGAGATACTCGAATTGGTAGCTGGCCAAGGAGGTATGGCGACTGGCGTAGCCGTAGAAGCCGTTTTAGTCAGGGTTGCGGGATATTTAGAGGAGCTACCGGCCCAGGTGGCGTTGGTACTCGCCGCTATTGTGGAGTGTGGGAACTTCGAGGGGAACGAGCCTGTCCCGGAGGCTGTAGATGGCAGATTCAAAGTGCTATTCCAGGCTGAGGTAACCGATATGCTTGCCCGCGTCGACGGGTCGGTGGGTCCACCTGACAGTGTGGACATCGTCGAATTCCAAGGAGCAGTGAGGCTAATACTACTGAGTGAAACCGGGGTCCCCATACCAACGCTGCTTGAGACATCTGTTGAGAATACCGCTGATGTTGTGTTTCCTGGTGTAAGTGGGGACGACAAGAAAGACGTGTTAGTTGGGATGTCAGAGGGCGAAGGGGTGGTAGACGGCGTTTCCTCAGTGACCCAGCCTACGGTACCACTAGGCCAGACAGGGGAAGAAGAGTTAGCTGGAAAGGGAGGTGTACTGGTAACACCGGAGCCTGTTGAGGGGGTTGATGTCGGACCAGAGACGGTCGAAATGAGAACGGTGCCTTGAGTGGAAACGGTGATGGTTGAGTTGGGAAAGGGGAAGGGAAAAGGTGTCTGAGTCCCTATGGGTGTAGCTGACCCTGAAGTTTGCGAATCAGTCGTACTTGTTGTTGAAACGCCTGTTCCGATAATTGTCTGACTTCCTGACGCCGAGCTTGTCGGAATAGTGCTGTTCCACCCTGAAGCTACGGCATCGCTGGTAAGAGTTGCCGGTGTGACTGTAGTGATCGAGGTCCATGGAGTTGTTCCGGACGTCCAGACAGGTGGGATCGGAACGTCGGACACGGACGTTACATTTTCCAAGGCAGAAGACAGGACAGAGGACGTTGATGATACAAAGGATGATGAATTCCATGTCGGCCAAGGAGTTTCGACAGGCTGAGTCAGTGCTGGCGAGGTCGAAATGGCGGAGTCTGCGGGAAGAGATGTTGACGGTGAAGGAGATCCCGTGCCCCTTGGAGTTTCCACTGAAGAGTTGGACGCAGTGAACGGCGGTATAAGAGTGGCGGATGGCCGCACGGCCCCTGAGGTCGCCGGCGAAGTAATTGCGGTGCTGTTGTAAAAGGTAGGCCGGGAGAGGCTGGGCGACGTCTTGGGACCTTCTGAAGTCGCAGTTGGTCGAACTGAGCTCGCAGTCAAGGATAGAAGAGAGGTTGTGGAACTCCATGACGTCCCAGACGAACTCAACGCTGTGTCCGGCTCTGAAACAGTTGCCAATTTACCAGATACGGTGTCTGAAGAAGTCGTGCTTAACGAAGAGGAGTTTCCGGAAGGTGTAGCAGAGGCCGAAACAACTTCGGAAGTCAACGTAGGAGGATAAGTGGCGGAGTAGTTCGAACTGATTCCAGTAGATGTAGACGAAGCGGCGGCGATGGTCGAAGCAGGACCTTGACGGCTTGAAGTTCCGGTGGCGCTGCCAACAGAGCTGAATTGAGTGTATGAATCTGCGGTGTGTTAGTGAATTCAATGAATTAGACATACTAGTAAATACTCTTACCATCAATCGTAGTGCCTCCGTAGGCAGCGGTCGACGAAGAGGGGTCTTCTCCATAGGTAGTGGGAACAGGAGGGGCTGGATACGAGGAACCGTAGTCGTAGCCGATAAGCTCGCTAGGACCCTGAGGGCTTCGAGCGTGGTGCTCAAGACTGCGGAAAGCTGCAATCCGAGGCTTCTCCTGCTGGTCGTGGACGTCAACGCCAACGCCAGAAGCCGCGACGACGCCTATTGTAGACGACAACAGCGCAGCGGCCGAGGCAAGGCCGGCGGCGAGAGTTGAGACCCTCATGAGGGAGGGAATGGAGCCTCTGAAAAGCTATAAGGGGTGCCAGTCAGTCGAAACAACTCAGAAAGTCTGCAAAGAAGGCGCAGGACGCAAACCTGGTCGTGTTAGTTGACCGGCAGGTCGCTCTGACTTGAGAATCTGGCGAAGAAAGAATGGAAGCTTCCGGTTGAAGCGTGGAACGAGTGTTGTCAACCTTGGCACTCAAGATGGAGAGTTTCCGTGAAAGGAGGTTGTTGAGGGGAAAAGAAGAAGGAGAGACAGGGTGGGAAGGGGAGTCGGAAGAAGCTGCGGGTGGTTTGCGTGGGTGGTGAGGGCAGGCAAGAAAGAGCACATATACCTGCCTGCCTTAGGAAGGCCCAAGGTTTCCTAAACGGGCATGTGCCCATCTGGTCAACCAGTTCAACCTCAACCTGTTACTCTTCCTGTATTCAGGTTGTCTTCCGGTGCCCTGTCAAAGAGGCAACGGCACCGGCACCCCCTTGTTGCCTTCTTCCGAGGCAGTCTCGTTTCACGTCACCTGTAGGTGACGAGGGCTTCCGCACCCTCTTAGAATCTACCTCATCCTCCCTCCGGATACACATACCGTCGTGGACTTGAGTGGGACAATTCGCATTGTGTTGGCTGATCAAACTCGATGAGGCACTAATAATGGGAAGATCTGCAAGCCGTTCCATTACGGCCTCGCTGGTTTGGACGACACCATTTTCTCGCAGACTGGATACAACAACGTGATGAGTTGCTTGGAAATAAGGAGTCTTGTGCATGGAAGTGTGTAGAGTTTCAAGTCGGATGAAGGCTTCTGCTAACTTGTGCGAGAAAACACTAGTCGTGGCGCGAGGGCTGAACCATGATGCCGTATTGGTCATTGAAGGCCAACTCTCAAGGAGCCATAATTTCTAGGCTGTCTTCGGAAGAGCCCACCAAGATGCTCATGAGACACCGTCCCTAAACAAACCATGGTGCCATTCGGAGGTCACCGTAAGCCTGAACCGCATCTCATGATCGACCGCGCCCTTCCTAGTACACACTCTCACCTTGAACGGGCCGTCTCATTTGCCATCGAGTCACCACGCACAGCGTGATATGATCTTCGTCACTACGCGGGACCGTATCTTACGTAGTCGCACTTGCGGCAGCATGTTGATAGCGAGTCAATACCCGGGTAAGCTGAAGCGTGCCATGGATTCCCTCTTCGACAAGAAACTCAGGGGTTCGGCCCCGTATCTGCCGGTGGACAAACGGCACCATATGGACTCGGTCCTCCGCCCCAGATCGTGCAGTATGCGGGTATCCGTGTGCCGCCGAGCAAGATTGCCTGTTCCTGAGCGGCGTGTCACAGATTTTGTGATGGCCTCAGTGCGGGGGCTCGCGATGTCTCGTCCCACGAAATGCTCTCGCCGACTCTGACTTTGACCGGCTTCGCAGCCACAACACGAAGCCCCAATGCAACAATGTCTTGGCTAGCTTTGACCTGTCGCTAAAGGCCGCAAAACAGCATGCGTAGAAACACTGAGTGGGTCAAAATATAACAACAAGGCAGGCCGATTTGGTACACAAATGTCATGAGTAGACAATTGCCGCCATTCGAGGTCTTCAACCGTAAATTCAGCAATATTACACGCAATCCCCTCCAATTTTCCATGTGCCCGGCTCCATAGACCCACCCCGACGCCGTACCGTGAACCATCCTCTTTGTTTTATGCGACGACGATGCTGTTGCTCTCGTTGTTTTCATTCTTCGCTGGGCCTCGCCGCGGAACATCCGCGGAACAGATCTCGAGCTCGTAACACCAGATTTTTGAGTACTGTCAAGATGCCGTATCACCTCGATCCGAGAAAAACAAGTCCGCATTGTCGAGATGCCCAGATGAATTCCGAGTTCAGTTGGAGAGGCTGACTTGGCTCCGAAATGCCGTGCGACGTCGTCTACTCGGCTTTCTTAACCGTCTCGCGAAGGGTGGGAGCCGTTCCTTCCGTCATTGACGTGTTCTTGGCCTCGATGTCGGCGGCCCACAAAGCAGCACCAACTAGCGACAGCTGTCAGTTATTGTCGCGAACGCGCATTCGGCAGACTTACCAGTGTTTGTGAAGGTGAAGAAGATGCTGACAAAGGGAATCATCTCAAGGGCAGTTGCGACGAGCCCAAAACTACAGCATGCAAGTCAATATGCCGTCTGATAAGCGAGGAGAGGACTGAACATACGCAGTGTAAGGACCGGTGTGCCTCTTGAGCCAGTCGGCCCTCCGAGATGCGGACCAGTTCTTAAGTTGGAAATACTGTGGGAGAGTCAGATGCCGGCTATCAGACTGCGCAGATGCTACTTACACGGCCATGAACACTGTGACCTCGGCTGCGGGCTGTGGCATGGTTAACGGAAGTACTTTGGGAACACAATTTAAATCGTAGTAAACACACCTTGCAACAGAATGAAGATTCCGGTTCCAACGATGGGGATGAAGTTCAAGGGCAAGTAGACGAGATAGCGGACAAGGGCCTTGGGACTAAACCTCTCGAAAGGGTTCTTGAGGATCTTGCCGAGCTTTTGCATCGGGTCCGATCCGGGGCCAACCTGGCGGCCCTCCTTGACGATGCCGTCCTCATCTCTAGACAGCAAGGTGCCGTCAAAAGTATCCAGGAGTGCCTCTTGCAACAGGTACGAACGCGAGATGAAGTTGATGATGGTGGAGCTCTCGTTGAGAATCAGCAGCACCGTGGTGAATACGGCCAAGGGACCGTTGACGAAGACGAGGATGGCGAGCTGCGGGACGTAGGTGAAGACGAACATGCCCGTGACGACACCGGCAGAGAGGAGGATGTAGGCTCCGATGCGCGAAAGCAGGGGCTTCCACAGCGCTCGGTGCGTCGCGAAATAGACGATGCCCCGGATGGGGTACATGTACGACTTGCTCTTGGCGGCATCGGCGACGAGGCCTCTCGCCTTGTCGTAATCTTCCTGGCTGTTTGTTGCACGGTAATTAGTTCTTGTTAAAAAGACCTGGAGCTGTCACGAACAGGACGTACAGAACCTCCTGGGCCTTGGCCTGCATAGAGTTGGCGACTCTATTCCTGGAGCTGGAACTGGGAGCTTGCCCCTCGGCGACAGTCTGCTCATCGGCCATGGCAGTCAGATTATGCGTAACTCAGTGAAATAGGGTATCGTAGGCTGGCGTTGTCGCTACTGTAGCGTAAGGTAGGAGACGAGGAGCTGGCAGAAGTTGGCTACGCATAGGCTGGCCAAGGGCGACAGCCACCTTTTATTTGGCCCTAACAATCGTGATCTGACAATTGCGTACCTTCCTTGGCTAAGGGCACCTGAGGTAGGTACTGAGCTACCCGGCCTAGCTCAGGCAGCTTGAGCAGCCAAAAAGCTCCCTGACGTTCCAGCTGGTGATGGCTGCATGACGTCATGATGTGGCTCAGCTGCGAGACATGTGATGTGGCGCTCCACGCAGACGCCACCTGCATAAGGTAAGACGCCACAGCACAAGACCCGAACGGGAAGGACCACATCATCTTACACAAGGCTCCGCGGCGGTGCACTGACGATTTCCAGGATTGCGTTTCCTCGTCCTGAGATGCATGGAGGTGGCCATGGTAGCACTCCAGCTTCACTCATGAGCCACACGCCGGCGAGATGTCGAGACGCATTATTCATTCCCATGTACTCGACGCGTTGTGTCCGTGGACCATACGCATCACATCGGAGTGTCTGTCGGCTGTTCCTGCACGGGGACCATCTCCCACGACCTGTGCCTCATGCTCCTATCCAAGGCGTGACACCGCTTTCCTCGCAACCTTCATCTCCAACTTTCGTCTCTGCTTGTCGATTTCTGGTCTTCAGTTCCACCGAGGATGGCGTCCATATAGGCGTCGCCCAGTCCGCGGAGGCCTTCGTCGTGGAGGGCTGCAAGTCGATGCAGTTTGTTCGCGGTTTCCGTCACTCGTGGGGTAATCTGGCTCGCTGAGTCGCCGGAATGAGCGTCCTGGCAGCAACAGCGGGGAAGATGGCAGAAGTTGCGAAAACGGCATGAATCGGCGCTGATAAGGGGTGGATCCACATGGGCGGGGCCTGGGCGGGGCCGGAGCTGGCGCCGGAGCGTGGAGAGACGGCGGGCCCGCCATTCCTGTTTCTGCGAGCCTTGCGTCCCTCTGCTTCCTCCGTCGCCTTCACTGTCTTCGCCGGATGCAAGGCAGAACAATCCACCCACGGATTGCAAAAATCGTCGAGGACGACACTTGCCGATGTCACTTCCGATACCCCGACTGCCTGTGTCATGGGAATCAGTGTCCCCGCCCTCATACTGGCGCAATTGGCTTATTTGCAGAATGTGGTGTTGACTTGTGCCAGCCTGGACAGCTGCGAGTGCACGTGCAACTTCCTCGGTGTCCTAATTCATCCTTGTTAGCAACGAAACCAGACGGGCCAGTGAGACTGACTCACAGCGATGCTGATCCCCGCGTGCGACTTATTCTGGAGGAGACTCAGCTTAGCACGAAGGCGGTCGGCTATATCGTGGTCAGACTGCTCACAGGTGAATTCAGGATCGTTACACTCCCTCCCTTGCCAGTCCTCGGTCTTGCCGGAGAACCATCTTAAGCACCGGCAAGTCGGCGACGAAAGAGGGCGTCGCGGCGAAGCATTGCACAACTCTGACCCTAAGCAGAATCTGCATTGGACGGGGGGAAACGACCAGGTACTTTGAAGGCGTTCGACAACAAGGTACGCCAGGTATCTGTACTTGAGCAAGAGACTTCTTCCAATTACTACTATGTCACCTTGCCCAGACACGCGGAAAGCCTACATGATTCGGGGTAGGGAATCAGCCAATAAATGCAAGGCCCCGCCAAGAAGACCATTCTCGTTACTGGCTACTTGAGGTATGAACATCCGCATCCCGTCACCCACATGTTCTCGGTAGGCGCTCTTGTGATGATGAGCCCAGCTAATGATCATTTTAAAGACCACCCCCTTCCCTTTCCCACCACCCTGTCTAGGCATACCAAGTATGCCTTGCGCATGCTCCTCGAGTATGGCGCCGTTGCCTCTTGACCATAGCATATTGGCGACTTTTCCCAGGCGCCGATGCGCGTCATTAATGGATGCCTCGATGGAATCGATCCCGTCAACCAACTGCTGGGCAACTGCATGTGGTTGGCCTCCAGATTGACCAAGCAATTCCAATACTCAGGCACCTGGTTGCTCGACGGTCCAGACGATGGATTATTCGGCGATCTCCCTCTCCTGTATACAGCCAGCGCTGCCTCGATGAAGCGGTCGCGGGCGTCGGCGTAACGAACCTTCAGTACGTCTATCTCATCATTGATTCGATGAAAGTTGCTCGTGTCCGGTTGCGCCGGCCGGGCGCCGATATCAACTGATGGCGATAATCCCGGAAATGGAGAGTTAGCTGGCTGGGAAGCGCCTCCTACACGAAGAGAGTCCACGGCATAACGAGGGTTTGTTTGGTCTTTGACCAGGATTACAACCGCCACGTGTTGTACTTCCTCTTGCTCCTCTTCTTGGTCTGATGAGTTTTCGCACTCATCAGAGATGAAGAGCCTTCGTGAAACCGGTCGGAGCCGTTTTTGGGGGGGGGCAATATATCGTCTTCGTCTTCGTCGTCGTCGACGCCGACAGACCGCTCAGCATGTCGTTTTGCGGTGCCTCTGGGATACTCTCGCGTGCTGGTGTCGACGGTTGCGAAGGCGTTTCTGACAGCTTTTCGATCCTATGAGATGATTCAGTACTGCTCAGAAGTAACGGAAGTCGATAGTATCCTCTCACAGCAGCACCGGCCTTGTGTTGGCTCTTTCCTTCAGTCTCGAAGATGATACTTCCGACGGGCGATGACTTCCCGCGCCAGCCTCCACTCAGAGTCGGGAATCTTCTCATTGTCAATATCGTAAGTGTGTGGTTTCGGATACGACTCTGAAGCTTACCATCATGCACACATTCGTGCCAACCCGTTTGCAGCGGCTGCATCGGTGATCTGGATCTGTATTCTGCATGAGCCAGTGACTTGCCAACCGACCATGAGGAGGCTGGAAAATACGTCGGGGTCAAGGAGGACGCATCGTACATCGAGTTCCGGGGCATCTTCCTGTCGAGATTGCGATGAGAGAGAATGGAAGAGGGCAGGATGCCTGTTGGATTAGGATGTTTTTCGTACTCCCTGTCTTGTGCTGCAAATGAATCTAGGCGATTCTTTCCACAGCATCAGTAGCAGCAGCCTGTTGGGCACTGGAAAAAAAGGGGTGCGAAACCCCCCTAAATCAATAGACAATGGGGGTGTCTTCTTTCAACATTGTTTGCACGTTTGCCCAGGTCAAACACGTCAGTGCGGCAGCGACCCGGCAGACGGAATACAGGCCCGGGGATCGAGATCCACTTCTCCGGGCGGCGCCGGGACCGATAGGGATCGCGCCGCCCAAAAGCATGCGATGTGAGATGGCGCGGGAAAGATCCAAGAAGAGTACGTGATCGTGAATCAATGCGATTCGAAGCTCCGATATTTCATTGATAATTGTGCGTCTTCTATAACTCGCCCTTACCCCTACCTTTAGGCTCGTGACATTACACGTATGAAAAGATGCCTTATGGGCAAACGAAAAAAACGCTGACGCAATATGCGATGCGATATACAGATGCTCAACCCATGATAACTTCGACTCCCAACTCCTAAAATGCAGCCATAATGATACAACCCAGCCCAAAAGATGCAAAACCACTAGTAGCAGCGTGAAGTCCCATTCGGCAACTACGTAATAATCCGAGACCCGTGATTCATGTTCAAATGCTCCTCGTCGTCTCTGAGGTACGGCGAAGAATTCCTCACCACAGGGGTTCTGAGACATCTAGATTCCTCCGTTACGCCTGGTGCGAAACCTTGGACTCCTCGGGCGGGGTGTACATGTGGAACTGCGCGAAGATGACAAAGTCCTCGGCAATCGTGCCCAGCGAGCCGAGAAGCCAGGGCAGCGCGTTGAGGAGGTATTCTTTGTCCTGCTTGTACGCGACCAAGCTGGCGCCGTAGGTGAGGTTGCCGGTGAGGGAGAGAAGGAAGAAGAGAAGCGCAAGGCCTGTCGCAAAGTATTAGCCCTTGTGCATCTTTCCCGGTGGAAAAGCGTCAGAAACGTACCTTCACAAGACTTCTCCCTGTAGTTCTTGATGATTTGCGGAATGCGCGCGCAAAGGTAGCAAATGGCCGAGATATACCCCAAGCCCAAGCCCACGTGCTCAAGCACGCCAGCAGCCTCCTCCGGCGCGCCAATTTCCGCATCAGGCGAGTCCCACGCCCCGACCTTGTAACTGATGAACCAGCCCGCCGCACCAACGAGATACACAGCCAGGATGCTGAGCGAGTTGTGCAGCCACGGGTTGCTGTCGGGCGTCTCGTCCTCGCCGGTAACCATCTTCCTCAATGGGTCGAGGGAGCTCTCGTGGTGCACGGCATGACGCCGGTGCGAGCCAGGTAGGCCTGCAGAGGAACTGCGACGGCGGGCGAGGAGGGGCTCGTCTTCGGTGGGGGTCGCGCCGGTTGCGGTGACGGCGGCGGAGGAGCGGCGGCGTGCGTCGCGACGGGCGTTTCTGGTGTTGTAATAGACGCATTGGGAGATCAGGATGAGGTCGGCGAAGCAGAAGTAGGAAGCGAGGGCGACTGCTGTCGGGGCGAGGTGGGTGAAGAGGGCGCCTGAGAAGATTTGAGTCAGTTGGTTCGTCTAAGCTGAAGAAATTCTCGATAAGGGTCTGGGTGGTTGGCGAGGGTAGAGATACCGCGGCGCATTGCCTTGAAATTCAAGCTTGGTTGAATGTTGGAACAAGATGGTGCGATTCGCATTTGCGTACGTACCTAGAAGGTTTGTCACATCACCGAGGAGCCAAATGATGAGGAAGCCCATGGAAAGGCCATCGGCGCTTTGCGATTTGTAGTTTGCGATAAGCTGAGGAAGCTATGCGCGACAAGTTCAGCAAATTGGCTCCTCGAGATTGGAAGCTCATGTGCTCGTAGGATTTCCAGAAAGACTCACGAGAAGGCAGATCCAGGCGGTCAAGCTAATGCTGCCAAAGATCCCAGATAAGGCATCCTCAACTTTGGGGGTCTGCGATAAGGCGGCGTATGCCGTGACGGCGAATGAAGCCATACTGATTGTAGCCGCCTAGGTCGAATTGAACTGATACGGGACTGGCAGGACGTCTGCTGAGGAGGAGCGGTATGAGGAGAGGGTGAAAGAAGCAGACGAGGTGCCTTTTGTCGTGTGGTCTGCCGTCAGTCAGGTGGGCTGGGGAAATACATAGATCAAGCGAGATGGATGGATGGGCAATGAGAGAGAGTCACGCACCAGACACCAGACGCAGTAAGGAATTGATAACCCCGGCCGGGAGGTAGGGGGTGCCAGGCGTCCAATCAGAGCAATTTCGCGGCCGTTATCTCTTATCGGATGCGGTCAAGCGCAAAGATAAGGAACGGGACCCTGCATGACATAGCCGATGGGTTGAGAAAACCTTGGCGATGGGCCGAAGAGGGCAAATTGTGGGGCGGTGAATGAGCATGACTCCAGAAAAAACCTGAATGACGGGAGGCGGGTTTACCGCCACTTTTTTTCTTCTGAGGGGCATTTTTTGGGAGGAGCTGAGCTGTGCACGCCAATAAACAGGCGTCATTTGGTCATCGCCAATAATGGAAAAGCAGAGCTGAGATGCAAGTCGAAGAGCTGTTTGGACTCAAATACTCGAAGCTTACCTTACCGCCCTGGCGTGCATCGAGATGAACCGCGCTAGATTGGCTGTCCGAATGCATATGCGATGCCGACCTGAAGGTCATCCGAAGTTCAAAGCCCGTTGGTTTTCTTGATCTCACCAATGGCCGGTGACCAATGGAAGACTGTCATGCCCTGGTACTTCAACTCGGTCACCGGACTTTCATTGGGCAAAAGATCACGTGTATCATCTCGTGACACGCACCGCCACCAGATTCCTTCCTTAGGTAAGACGGGATCCAATGAGGCATGGCTGGTGAATTGTGGGTGAGCTGCGCTACTGAGGTGAAGTACAGCTGCAGGTGCTCGAACGAGTGGACAGGAGCGCCGTTCCTCGGCCAACGCACCTGGCCTTCGACAGCCACCTGTTGACATGGGGGGATTGCAGATGCGCTGGTGACCCGAGCACGCGTCGCCATATAACACGGCGTCGTCCATCGTCGTCATCGCTTGATCTCTGGTTAAATCCCAAATCTCATGCGCCGTCGTTTTTTGCGGTCTCGAACTTTTGCTGCGACCGATATCGCAAGCGTTCCTTATTCAACGTTTCCAGTGATTCAATATTACCTAGTAATCGCCGTTGATCGCCAGTATGAGGGTGTCCATTGCCGCTGCGCTGCTCAGTGCATCGCTGCCTGCAGTTTCGGCGTGGGGGAGTAAGTCATCACGAACGGCCGGCTTGTCTCCGCCGGTTTCTGGTTGTCGCCGATGCCGTGTTCAGCCCGGACTCACCTCCGTCGCTAACAAACCCCCGCCGTAGGTTTGGGTCACATTACGACGGCGTACATCGCTAGCCACTTCGTAGCCAACACCACCGAAGCCTTCTTCCAAGACTTGCTGCGCAACGGAACCGAACATTACCTCGCTGGCGTCGCAACCTGGGCCGACACCATCCGTTATACCAAATGGGGCCATTTCACGGGCCCGTTCCACTTCATTGACGCCCATGACAGCCCGCCTGACTACTGCGGCATCGATTTCGAGAGAGACTGCAAGGCTGGAGGCTGCGTGGTGACGGCGCTGGCGAACTACACCGCCCGAGCCCTCGACCCGAGTCTGAACGGCTGGGAACGCAACCAGGCGGTCCGCTTCGTCGTTCATTTCATCGGCGACATCCACCAGCCCCTGCACAATGAAGACGTCGCCCGAGGCGGCAATGGCATCCACGTCAAGTGGTACGGGACCGACTTCAACCTGCACCATGTCTGGGACAGCTCCATCGCCGAAAAGCTGATCGGGGGCGCTCGCCGCAGGCCGTACGACAACGCGAAGCGCTGGGCGGACGAGTTGACGGACGAAATCAAGACGGGCAAGTTCGCATCGCAGAAAGATGGCTGGCTCGAGAGCCTCGACTTCAGCGACGTAAAGGCCACGGGCCTGCGCTGGGCGAGTGAGGGAAACGCCTTCGTCTGCACCCACGGTATGTCGATCCCCCGAAGAACCAGGCCCGGACATTCGACAACCCGTGTGTTCGGTCGTGACGTCGAAACTGACTTAAGCTTGTTCTTGGTCTACAGTGTTCCCAGAGGGCCCGCGTGCGATCGCCGGTCAGGAGCTCGGCGGTGAGTACTTCCAGAAGGCGGCGCCGGTGATCGAGCTCCAGGTCGCTCGCGCGGGAGTGAGAATGGCGGCTTGGCTCGACCTCATTGCGGCGGCGTATGCTCAAGCGACCACGGGGAGGAGCAGGGGCGCCGACGTGGGAGCTACCGACATGGGCTCCGAGGAATTGTGAGAGATGAGACCAAGCATGTTCCGTCGATTGTGCTCCCCCTCCCCGCGCCTTTCAGTTTCTATACAAGTAGATCCCCTTGTTTCTCCCGCAGGGCAAAACGTGTCTTGAGGCAGCCAAAGCTTGGCTTCGTTGGGGGCCGTAGTTGATTTGAATTATATGCTCTGCCTTAACTCCGCACCGTGGTATCTCCGCTCAGATGCACAACGTATTACGTCGGGCGCATGCCGACCTCTTGAACGCAAGCCTAATGAAGATGGCCAAACTCGATCGATCATGGCTTGGCAGGACTTTGACAGCTGGTTTGGAGTAAGGTAACGGCCTATCACAGCGGAACCTGCGAGGCGGCGGCTCACAGACCGGAGAAGGTAGATAG
This sequence comes from Colletotrichum euphorbiae, assembly GCA_037178605.1. Lineage (NCBI taxonomy): Eukaryota > Fungi > Ascomycota > Sordariomycetes > Glomerellales > Glomerellaceae > Colletotrichum > Colletotrichum euphorbiae. The sequence goes on from JAXCEF010000200.1 coordinate 18,083, forward strand.
GCGTCTCCGGCGTTGCGGAAGCAGGAGATCATGCCGGGCGTGTCGTATTTTTGGCTGGACTATGAACGGCGAAGTGGATTGGCTGGTGATGGAAGCGCACGGCAGGAGGGCACAGCGGGATTGGCATGGCTTCTGGCCATCGCATCGCATCTTGAGAATTGGGGTCGCGGTCCATGGTCTTGCCGTTTGGCGTAGGCGAAGGCGCTGTTTGCTCTCCTCCGACAGTTGACGAGTTTCGAATCTTCATGCCGAGCTGGGATGAAAGGCAGGGTTGCGGCTCGGGTTCGAGGAAGATGCCTCCAGGCGGGTGAAGCTGTTTCACCATTGGATTTTTGGCACAGGCTTCAAACTCAGCCTCGTGTTGCAGAACGGCGCGCCCCTTGGCTGACTGAGGAAAAGCCCACCTGTCTGACAGGGGTTGCCGTCTGGAGTAGCATCAGCAAACCGGATCTGTGGGCCAAACGGCGAGAGTAGAATTAAGCAACCAACCACTTGAACCACCAGCCAACCTTTTTGTTGATTGTTCCTGCATTTCGGAGGGACCCAATGGGGACCAACGGGGGAAAATCTGCTTTGGTGCGGGATGGCAATGAGACCAATATGGGAGGGAGGCGTACCAGCCGGCCGTGTGGCGAGGGCTTGTTGTATTTGAAGTCTGCAACAGGGTGGACAATTCCTCGTTTCGCGAGGTGATGTTTTGGACAGCGAAATTCCCTCAAGCGAGCCGACGAGCTTGAACAAAAATGCATCTGCGGGGACGCAAGACTCGTCGACGCCAAAGTTGCAAACGTGCATTGTGTTTAAACTTGGTGGCCGATCAGTAGCATTAGACTCGGGAAACGTCCAAAAATGCCCGACAGAGTGCGAGTTCAGAACCAGAACAGCCCGAAAAAGGCAACTTATCGACTCGTCTACGACGTGTTGACACGACGAAACACCGGACGAGATGGAAAATCGAAACCGACATCTCATGGATAAGCATCTTGTCGTCCAGGGGTTGACCATGAGGAAGATCAGATTGAGTATCCTCGGATGGCTCACGCAGGGCGGCGGCGCGGTGGGTTGTCTAATAGAGACATCACTGCACCGTCGTCCAGTCACCAGTTGGCACGTCGTCCAGAGATGCCTTGAGGTATCCGTACCTGGCACCTTAGTAGAAGGCAAGGGAAAGAATGGCAAAAACGGCAGCAAAGCGAACATGAGAGGAGAAATGGGAGATACGGGGTGAAGGAGGGCCCCAGGTAGTAAGTCCACGGCTGCAAAGGCGGGGCGGGGGCGGGGCTTAGCGGACGGGACACTGGATGCTAAAGGCAACCTTAAAAGTGATTAAGGGAAGAGGGGCTTGGCGCCTCCCCTCTTTGCGACTAGCCCCGCTGACATAATTGGCCACTGCAGGTACCGAGTCACTCTGCTTCGTACCTATCTGATGGTTCACCCTTTTTCTTTTCTTACTTCTCTCCCCTTTCTCAAACAGACGCAGGATAAGGTAACTAGTTCCGTAGTCTAGTCGGTCCAGGTGCCTTGCCGTCATCCGAACATGCGGTCCAGGAGCTTCGGTTTGCTGGATGTTTGATGCCTTCACCGTTGCGCGCGGGGGGGCATCGCAGTGCATTGCTTCACACCCGACGGCTTCGCTTCGCTTCGCATCGCAGACCTTCGCTTACATAACAGAACCTTTCTTGCTGTTTGCTCCTTCTTCTGGCACCTCCACCAGTCCGGTTATCCGTGCATCTCCGGACTCAAAACTACAACTGTAGGTACTTCCCACAGGAGTTCTGGCATCGTGCCGCCAGCCGGCGACTTGACTCGACGGCCCTCCGCCCCCATCGTCTCCGAGTACCCAGGACCGCCACCCGTGCTCGCCTTGCCAAGAAAACGATCACGATGCGAGGAGACACACCGCACACTATACTCTGAGTGCCACGGGGCGGAGGAGGGAGGAGCCCATTGGAGCAAGTTTTTTCTGTGGAACAAAATGCGGATGCCTTACCAATGATGCCATGGCAGTCCTGCTCTTCTATGGCAATGCAATACGATCGGTCGGCGGGTGTTCATGTCATGGCTTAGATTCGAGTGACAGGCCGTCAGACTTCAGTCGCACTAACAGAGCCATGTCTCGCCCGTTGAGGGCCCCCGAGCCATTCAGACCGTTCCCGTCCGCAGCAATTCATCCAGTTGCCGCTTTCCACCGGCCGAGACTGAGACCGCAGCGTGTCGCGGGTATCCGCAAAGCGCCACAGAAGCCAATACCATGTATGTATCCGTAGATAGGTAGGTAACTGCAGAAAAGACTCGGAAACCCCATAAACAGAGCGGCAAGCGATCGTCGAACCGGTAACCTTAATCAGAAGAGCCCATCGGGTTCCTCAACAGCTTCTCGACCGCGGTCAGTGTGCGCATGTCCCGCGCGTCAGCAGTCTGGGCGTCACTTGGAACTGAGGGGGAGCCGGTGGCCGGAAGTAAATCATGGGCGATCCCTCGAGGCTTAGCATGAGCAGCTAACCATGACGGCGATTCAAGAATTAAGCTGCTGAAGGCAAGGAAGGTATCTGGAGGTGGAGTATCTGTATAGGCATGTTGGTTGGTAGCCGTAACTAAGGTAGGTTTACTTCGGGTGCAGCAATCCCCAGCGTGGTATTCGTCTCAGCGCTCCAGGTCCCCTGGTAGCCCTGCCGACTGAACGAAGCCTACTACAACTACCTAGATAGCGTAACGGAGGGTTGACAGGTCACAGGTGCAATTGGATTGCTGTGAAGTCTGCTGAGGTAGATGAGATTGCGACGGAGGAGGCGGCGGCGGCGCTCAGACGGCCGATCTCCAGACAAGAGGCGAGGCAAGTCAAGACTCGAGATCCGTACTGAGGGGTAAGGAAAAAAAAAGAGGGAGGGAAAAGAGGAGCAGTAAGGGAAAAAAAAAAAAAAAAAAGAAGACGCCGCGCTTAAGGGTCACATAAGGTTGGCTAAACTGTGGGCAAAGGATGTCGTCCAGTGTCTCGTTTCCGCTTCATCGACGCCTCGGGCGAAACGCCATTTGCCGGATGTCCGCGCTTAACCGTCCCCTCATTGGCTCGCTAAGCCGCGCCAGGACCATGTGGGGCCCCTATGACCCGATTCCGCGACGAAAGGAGCCGCATCAGACATCACCACAGCCAAAACGTCTTCTTCTTTTCTCTCCTTCGTCTCCTCTCTGTGCAGTGTGCCGTCTCTTGGCTCGTCTTCAACTTTCGTCTGCTGTCAACTCATCCCTAGTGTATCTTAGTGAACGACGGGACCCAAACCACCACTCCAGACGGCTGAACTGCTTCTGCCGCACCGTTCGACTCAAGTTCCTGTCGCACTCCCTTCCCTCCCCCCGTCCCGTTACTTGCTACCTGCTATCTGCTACCTGCCATCCTGTTCCTGTTGAGTCGGGAAATGTCCGTCAAGCACCTCATCCACCGTCATTGGCATCGATGGCCCATGTTCGGACATGGACATGGGTTTGTCCTACCCCAACCTACCGAGGCACCTTGCCGTGCCTTACGCTGTACTTGGCATACCCTCTCCTCTTCCTACCTTAAGGTACACACAATCGAGTCTGAGTAACAACTTCGTCGCCCTTCCCGTCCCATACTTTGGCAGAATTACCCATGTCAAAGTCCAGATCTCTCGCACTCTGGCTGTCCTTTCTCGTCTCCTATGTCCTGAACCCCCTGTCAGTAGCCCTGTCAGTAGTTTCTCAACTGCTTCTCCCCGGATGCCTTCTTCCCTGCCAACTAGCTATCGCATCCCATCTCATCAGACAGATGCTACTCCGTGCTAGGTCGTTCTATGCCGGCCCGTTTCTTCACTGAGTCCCGAGTGTTGTTCCTTAGTATCGTCTTGCCAGAAGAAACCACCACCCCACCCCCCAAGCCATGTCTCCCACGCACCGGCTCGTCATTTTTCTCGAGTTTGCCATGCTAAGACATGGGTTTGCACGGTGACCGGATACTAAGCAGCTGCAGCATCCATGTGTTCACCCCCCCCTGCTTCTTCGTTTGAGGCGCACACTCTGTTGCTCCCTCACCCCCTCTCTCCTGTGTCTCCTCCCATCAACAGTTAACCAGCCCATACTCTTTAGTGTACGGACGGATAAGGTAGCCCTCGTCGTCCTCGCCCGCCCTCCAAACCTCCCTTGCGCCGCGTTTTGTACTCGTGGAGACGATTCCTTCTCCCGAGCCCTCCCCAGGGTGCCTGTCTCCGTCCCCACGGCCCCCCAGCACCCTGGACTTACCGGCAGCAGCCTGCAACCACAGCCCTGCGCATATAAGACTCCATATCTTGGCATTTCCAGACTATGTTGCGCCCGCTCTCCCCTTCTTAACCCGCCAGTCACTCAGCTTCAATCATTCTTTTCGACCTTTCACATTTATTTTCATTCTGCCTGTTGCCTCACGCTGGGAGTGTGTCTTTACATTCATTCACTCATTTCTCTTCAGCTGTGCTCCGCAATCCGTTGTTTGTGACCGTTCCTTTCGTACTCTAAGTCCTTTTCGCTCCTCGGTCTGGAACCAACCTTTCGAACAACAATCATAGTATTTTATTGAGAGTGACTCGGTCGAACAACTCCCTCCGAATACCTGGAATCGGCAAATCTTACGAGACCAAGATGCAGATCAAGAACATTGTTGCAGCCCTCGCGGGCATGGCCGTTGTCGAGGCCTCTGTCATCTTCATGGACATCGACTCGCCTCTCAGCGCCGCTCTTGCCAAACGTCAACAGCGTGGTGGAAACCGTGGTGGAAAAAATGGCGGTAACAACAACAATGATGGTGGAAACAATCGCCAGCTGTGTCTGGATCCGAACAACGTCCAGAAGGGTTCGCAGTCGGCTGGGGCGCCCGCCGATGGGCAGGCTCAGTCCGCCACGTGAGCAGAGCGGAGCTGGTTGGCCGATGGAAGTTGTGCTAACTATCTCGGACAGTGACGACGCCAACTTCATCAACTATTGTACCGGTGAGACGTTAACCAACGGCAAGCAGATCACGGCTGGATCCTGCAACAGTATTGTTATGGGCAAGATGCCTCCCAACAACAAGATGGTGTCTACCGCCCTTCAAAACCCCCCTCACAACGGCAACATCGAGGCCAACAAGGACTTCGATGTCGAGCTCAAGATCAAAAACCTCGCTGCTGGTTCTTTCACCGACGCTCAGGCCACCTACTACTCTGCTCCCCAGGACCTCAACAGCCAGAACGAGATCATCGGTCACGTCCACGTCACCATTCAGGACATGGGTAACTCCCTCACTCCCAAACAGCCCCTCGACGCTTCCAAGTTCGTCTTCTTCAAGGGTATCAACGATGCCGGCGATGGCAACGGAAACCTTAAGGCTACTGTCACCGGAGGTCTCCCCGCTGGCAACTACCGCGTCTGCACTATGTCGTCTGCTTCCAACCACCAGCCTGTTCTGATGCCCGTCGCCCAGCGTGGTGCTCAGGACGATTGCAACAAGTTTACCGTTGGTAAAAACGGCAACAACAACAACAACAACGCCCAAAGTATGTCGCTTTCCAGATTCCTATATCAACGCTGGTGCTAACAGAATCGCAGACCAGAACCAGAACCAAGGTCAAAGTAAGTGACACGAATGGCCTTACTCGCTCCATGCTGACGATCTATACAGAGGGGGGAAACCGAGGAGGTAAGCAAAACGCCGGAGACCGAGGCGGCCGTGGCGCCGCGGGTGGTGCAGGACGAGGCGCTGGTCAAGGTAATGCCAACAAAGCAAGACCTTAGAACCCCCCTTTTCATCGCATCAATAAGTCAATGGTTGCTTTTCTTCTGTCCCTCTCAAACCCCTCCTCAACACTCGCACCCTCGCGCTAACCCCCATTCCCAAGCCTTTCCTGGAGGATTCCCTGGCGGAGGCAACCCCTTTGGTGGTAGTGCCCCCCCTTTCCGTGGATTCGGTAACCCTGATGCGGCCACTTCACAGACCCAGTCCGCACATATTTCTCAAGGTACACCTGATGCTAACACGTCCGGTCAGGACGGGGACGCCGCCAGTAAACCCACCGCTTCGGCGACATCTTCGGTAGCCTCGTCGGCGGCGACGCCGACTCAGACAGGAGGCGCTTCCGGCAAAACCAACAACGGCAACGGATCCGGTGGAAATGGCCTCGGTAACTCTTCCGGATCTGCTGGCGGCAAGGGAGGCGCGAAGTTGAAAGCTATTCTCGGACTCGCGGCCCCGGCGGTCACGGACTCGGGCGATAGCACCCGACCCTTCTCTGTCAACGGCAACTCTTTCATCTCCAAGGCCACAGCCGTGCAGCGTGCTTGCGACATTCAGCGGAATTCCTGTTTCAATGCCATCAACGGTGGACAGGGTAACGGGGCTTCTACGTCCGACTGCGATGCCCAGGTCCAAGCCTGCGTCCAGGAGCTCTCGTAACGGAACCCACCAATTTCTTTTTGCTGATTCGCGTACGACGACAACCGAGGAATCATGACGGAGACAAACGCGTTGCCGACGACGACAGAAAAACGGGGAACCCTACCGACGACAAGCCTGATAATTTCCCTGGCGGGTCAACGGGAAAAAGTGTTCTGGTGTTATTATTCCTCTTTTGGGTTGTCGGTCGAACTTAAACGGGCTCATTGGACATCAGACGAGTCTCTAAAGGTCGGGCGTGGTGGTGGTAGTGGTTTTTCCTTCGTATTCTGGTCATGAGAACCCTCCTGCGCCCTTCAGCGCTTAACCGTGCTCCGATACCACATCTCACATCAATGACAAACATTGGCAAAGCAAATCCCTCCCCCTCCATATTATTGTTCTAATGTCCTCCCCTCTCCATCTATCTCATCCTCTCCCCCTCGAAGAACCTCACACTCCGTTTTCATGATCGACCTTTCTGTACAATTAGAGGGAGTTTTTCTTTTCCGTTGACAGGACACGCAGCATGGCTTGGAAAGCAATGGCAGACACAGTTCCAGTAGAGTCCACATAATTTTTGTTCACTTCTTTGCGTCATTTGATCTAGTTGCGTTTGTGGTGATTGTGCGCTTCCCCCCCCCCTCCCGGCATGATTCACTTGGCCGTGGTCGTTGAGCTAACTTTGCGTGACATTTTGGGTGGTGGTGGTCAGACTTCAGCTAACACCTGACAGACAACCTTAACGCAACCCATTGCAGTATTCCAATTACACACTTGGGTTGAACCGTCGCCTGGCATCGACACGATCTTGGGGTGGCAGAAAGTATACCAGAGCTTCCACACACACACACACACACACACACACACACACACACACCCCTACCTCGGCAGATACGCCGTTCCGAAGAAGGTTCGTGTTCAGTGTGAGTGGGTGCAAGGGCCCGGTCCAAGCTGCGGCGTCTGACCTGCGAGGCGAAGGGGACACAAGACGTCTCGACAAGTCGTTGATGCGGGTTGCAACGCTGGGTTATGTCAGCAAAACCTAGCTAAATGCGACCTTCCAGAGGAATCTTGACTGAGCCTGGCGGTCACGGGTGAAACCCGAGGTGGTTTGTGCATGTGCAAGACGCCGTTTCATGTGATTGTTTTTTGGTTTTTTGGGGGGGGGGGGGAGCCCCTGGTGCAGTCCGGAGTTGGGACGGAACCGTGTGCTCTTACAACGGAGCCATGCATGCGCTCGCTCTATTGGCTCATCTACTGATAAAGACCATGATGTCAATGTGGGGAAGGAGTCATCGGAGGTCCCAATTGGGAAAGACCGTTGTATATGTACCCTACATAAGGTACATCCTTAGAACCACCATAGCCTGGAAGAGACATCCCATCTATATCGCATAATCACAGCCCCATCTGCGAGGCATCCTATTCAGCTCCCACTCCGAGGTCCATATGAGATCGACGTTAGTATAACGTTAAGAGGTAAACCAAGAATTAGCGTTATCGAGTTCTAGCCGACATATCTTAGCAGGAGGCCGGTATAGACGTTGCCGCAGCATTCAACGACATCTAGTCAACTATATCCCACCTATCCTAATAATATTCTTCTATACCCACCCCTTCTAATACTCAATCCTATTCTCTTAACTTAGTTATAGTTATCCCCTGATCAACCTGAGGCTATACTATTATTATGAGACATTAGTTGCCCAAGCTGGAATCTCCAACAAGCTCGAACGTCGCTCCCGGCTCTAATATCAGCAAACAAGATATCACAAATAGCAGATCTAACCTAATAACGCCGCAATTTGGATTTCTCTCAGCTCCAGGTTCTACTATCACAACTAGTCCGCAATTTGGATTTCTCTCAGCTCCAGGTTCTACTATCACAACTAGTAAACAATCTGCTATCCCAGCTAATAGATAGCCGTTTCTCATTAATAGATACCCTAACGCCTATTAGTAGAACTAGAGTTAAATATCCCCAATAAGGCCACCACAACAACTATCTATAACATTATATCATAATAAGAATAATATTAATAATCTAGCATTACTATTAAGGGCATATTACTTACAATCTAATTAGAACTTATTATTATTATTACTAGATTAAGTATTATCTAAGATATTAAATAATATAACCCCCCCTAAGGACTAACCTATAGCGGACCTACCCCTCCCTACCCTTACTTATAGCATATTCAATAGCTCTATTGCAGTATTAAGATAGTTAATATATCTAAAGTAGGACTTTTAGAAGGTAGGCTACAAGCCTAATACCCTACTAGCATCTCAGGTACTTAGAACTATCAATATATAATATAAGAGAGCAGCTACTACCTACCTTAATATTATCCCCTATTTAGCTAATATCATAGAACAAGCCACCAAAGATCTAGCTATATAATAAGACCTAGTAATAGTAGAACAAGCTTTAAAAGAGAGACTTCCAACTAAGATTATTAACCCCAAAACTAATACTAATAATATCAATATACTAAAGCAGGAGGCATCTAAAGCCCTACTTACATACTATAACTAAGCTCTATTACTATTACACCAAATCAGTTATAAGGATAACAACAGGCATATAACTCTAACTATACCAGAGAAAGCTATTCTAAAGGGATTAGTCTATTAGTTTATTACTAGGCTTCACGACGCTAAGCTCCACTAATAAGCTTTAAGTATATCAGCAATATTATTAATTAGCCTGAAATCCATATATAATCTCACCCGCAATACATAATAGGTTCTTAAGGAATAAAGTGCTAATAATAAGAGATAAGCTGAGATAATCTAAACTTATATTCTAGAGGATCTGGTTGCTTATTAAAATCCAGGCTGTGGGCTTAATTAACTATTAGTATAATAATTTACCTAAATATAGCTATAATAGCTAATCCAAGCTAACTATAGTAGATATTTAACTAATCCTTTTTCATAGACCTCGCAGCCTCATCTCCTATCTCTCCTAGTGTTGTAACCACACGTGCCCTGGCCATCTCAACCCCACAACTAGGCCATATTGCCCGCGTCATTAATACTGCAATCTAGTTACTAGTAAGGCTAATAGAATAGTCCCTAGTATCTAAATAACTAGTAATAGCTGCTATATAATAGCTATAATAATACTAGTAATAATAGTAATTAGTAACTATACTAGTTAGCCCCTCGTAGTAGAGGTTATTAAGTAGGTTGTGATATTAGGATTAACTTTAGCTAAAAGGACCCTGCCCTCCCCAATCTACTAGATTATAAGAAGTTAAGTAATATCTATATAAATAGATTAAAGCTGCTCTAAGATAGCGAGATCTATTGCTTGGGATGTGGTGATATTGGATATTGCTAACCGGATTGCCTGAAAGGCCTATAGTATTAATTAGCCCCTTAGGAATAAGCTATCTTAAAGTTATTAATTTTCCCTTATAGCTGAAGTTTCTCTAGAGGGATATGTGCCCCTTGTGGTGTTGTAGATGCTTATTTAGCATAACTATATCTATATATAGCGCTTAACTATAGATAGGACTAGCCTACCCTACTATCTAGTGCGCTAACTAATGATCCTACTAAGAACCCTTAGGACTATATAGATATTATCGCTAATAGCTAATATTACAAGTTTACCCCGCTAGATAATCTGGATGATATTATCTCCCTAATAATAGCTGAGGAGGAAACCTGCATCTATACTAATAGTAACTAGGCTAGTTTTATTAAGTTGTTAAACTAAGTGGCCTCCGTTCTAACTATTATATATAATAATCTATTGGATCCTGATGAATGAGTATTGAAAATTAACGCTATAGTAGTATAAGCTGGATCTTCTAAATCCTGAGGGAAATAGATAGAGATAATTCTATAACGCCCTGTAGCCTATATTTAATAAGTGATAAAAACTAAGCTAACTAAGGGAAAGGCAACCTATTAAGCCCGTATTATTAAGATACTGGGGGCTAACTTATGGGAACGCGTTGATATTGAGGATTTAGTAGTTGCTGATAACGTTGCTAACGCCCTAGCTAAGAGGAAACCTAAGTATTATACTAGATTAATAACTATTATAGCCCGGGATGGATAACCCCCTATTAATATTAAGAGGCTAGCTACTAATATTATACTTAAGATATCTTTGGTTAATCTGATGTAATTAAGTCCTAAGTTCTTAAAGATGTTGCGCGCGTTGTTATAGCGAGTGGTTATTTGGAAACCTCGCAAAGGGAAGGAAAAGGCAGTTGTGGACTCCAATCTAGCGATAGCCGTTAATAAATCCGGCAATATTAAGACCACTAATAACCTGAGATTAAATATCTAGTTATTCTCTAAGAATTATGAAGCCACTCGTCCGTTCCGCTTGGAATATATGTTATTTACCCCTACTTCAAATTATTATTTACTAATGCGAGTAGCGCAGGCTAATTAAGGTTCTAAAATAAATATTATATCACCCCATCTTATTAAGGAATATGGATTCACTTAATATCCTCTTGCTGGGATCAGATTTAAAGGCCTGAATATGGGCGTAGCTAGCAGATCGATATATAATATAATATATTTCGTGGCGATTGAGATCTCAACCTATAGTATTAAACGTGAGATTTAGGCATATATTCAACCTAGAGACTCTAATTAGTTAGTTCTGTTGTTGCTAGGAATGCTATAGTTATATGACGTGCGAGCTGTTATTAACCCCTAGGCTGGTTGAATGTGGATTAGAGATACTTATTGCGGAGAATGTGCTATCTAGATTATGAGCCCCTAAATAGAAATATCTACTAATTAGAAGCTTATCCTATCCCTAGTAACTAATACTACTAATTTAACTAGATGAGATTAGTTAGTTGATATTGTGGAGGAGGTGGACTCTAGTTCTAACTATTCTGATGATTCCTCTTCTGATGACTCTATTGCTTCGTCTAATTTAGAAAACTAGGCATCTAGCGCCAACCTAGGCATATCGTTAAAATGCAGCCAACGGATATAACATTATTAATATCAATAAATAACGAAACTAAGATTATGGATTTTAGAGCTGGATTCTCCTATTTATAGGATACTAACGTAGCGTGGTTAATATCGCATACACCCTATTTAATAAACGCTGATAATATCTAGGCAGAGTATTATTTGTTTTACAAATTAAGTTCTGCTATTAAATAATTAGAGTTACCCGACTTACTATAACCTAAGATTAAGCCCCCTATACCACCTCAACCTTTATTATAACGAACTTCATTTCTAACCTAGCGATATGTTAAACGCCTATTAACTAACTATATAATACTAATAGCAGATATCAACCTGTAGTAGGATAAAGAACCTATTTATTTGGGCCAAAATATACCTGAATCTAATGTAGATGAGATAAAGCGGGTAATATATATATATATTATATTGTTTTCAAGCTTTCCTAATTACTTTCCCGCAACTAATCTATATACCTATATTCCACGCTTGAAAGAGTGAGCTAAGCTATAGAACTTAAGCTGTTAAAAGCGTTGGAATCCGACTGAAAAGTACTAGATAGATAGGTTGGTGTAAGAAGGGTTGGATATTAGATTATATGAATCCATAGTTGTGGCCAATAGCATAGCATCTAAATAGGGAGTATAACTAGTATTAGTATAGAAGAATAAGGATCCTTAGGGTAAATATTAGTTTATAATTAATTACTACAATATTAATAAGTAGATTCCTACCTCTCTAATTCTATTATTACGTGAGATCCATGAGAACCTATTAGATCCGTATATTAGGTCATACTTATTATAGGACCTGAAATATACGTACTAGTCTATTCCTATTCACCCGGATTACCGTCATATCTATGCGTTTAATATTCCAGAATACCCTCAACTATAACTAATGAGAATATAATAAGGCGCAAAGGCATTAGCTTATTAGATGACTGAGTTCAGTAGGATCTTCTTGGGCCTAATCCTAGAACTAAAGCTAGAACTATTACTACTTATCCTATTAGAGCAAGGGGGAATAGCGCCTGTTGATATATACTTTAATAATATCTTTATAAAGTTTCAGACCTAGAAAGAAGAATGGGAATTTATTAAGTATTATCTATTACCTCGCCTATTATAGGCTATAGTATAGTTATCTCAGAAGAAAATTAGTTTAGAGCTAATATTAATTATTACTATGGGTTGGACTTATGAGATTAGTAGCATTACTTTAATTAAGCTAGACCACATTATAAAAATCAAGGAATAGCTGATACCTATAAACCAGACTGGAGTTCGAGCATTCATCGCCACAACGGGACCCTGCTGATAATAGATAAAAAGTTACGCTAAAGTAGCCTAACTATTATATCACCTGACTGGATCCATGCTATGGTATTGGGGACTATTTGAAGCCCTATTATTTGTATTAATAAAGCAACTAGTAGAAGACTCTGTTAAATTGCATGGATTAATGGTTAGTAAGCCTGTTCAGCTCTATACGGATGTGTTAAAATATGCGGGTAGATATATTATTCTGTAAAACCAAGCTGCTAGTTAAATCCCCATTCTATATGATTTGTTCTTACTAATAAAAACTCAATAAAACTATAGAACCTATAAGCGCGAGTTGCTAGTAATAATTGAATTCTGCCGTCATTATTCACATTTCCTTTATACTAAGTCGCTATTAATTATATATATAGATTATAAACCCCTAATATACTTCCTAATATTAGCTCATCACAATGGGATCTATATAAGATAGGTATCTAAATTGAGAATACTAAACATCCAGATTGAATACATCTAGGGCAGGCGCAACGCTGCCGCTAATACGTTATCCAGAACAATTTTTCCCTCATACAACTATAATAGCAACTAGTTAGATATATTTAGTAACTAATCTAATGATAGGCAATAGAGATAGAAAGACGGGAGTAGCAGTTATAAAGAATTATTGAGACGGGCATTAAATAACCAGCTAGATATAAAGGCCCTCATATTACGACCTATTATATAAGGATAATAACTAACTAACCTATCTAGACGTCAGACGACTAGGGCAGGATATTTATACTGCAGGATCCCGGGAACACCAGGATGCCCACAGTATAGAAGAACTATAGTGCAAGTTACATAATAATAAGATAAGACTAAGCATGTAGTATAGATCACTAAGCACTTAGTAAGAATAACTAAGTGCTTACTTGTAGTCACTAAGTGATTACTAGTACCTAATTAGTAATTAGTAATGAGGATAAAAGAACTATTTGGGACTTATATATAGTATGGACTTAGGACTCCTAAGAATAGACTTCTATAGCTCTTCAGCAATTAACTTCGTAATTACCCTAATAGGTACTCTTAGCTTTATCTTATACTATAACCCCCTCATAAGGATTATAACTAATTACTATACTCCTTAATACCTAAGATTCATTTAGCAACACAACATAATAAAACTATACTATTAACCTAGCGTTATCCCTCACCTTCTATTAGTAGAACCCTATTATTAAATAGCTAACTATAATACTTTAATTACTCCTATTTAGTAAGTTAACCTTTAATACTACTTAATAGTATAAGATAGAAATTATATTAACTCCTAATAATGATATATAGTAAGCTAATAATGCTAGGAATATATAACCTGCAGCCCTAAGACCTATAAATAACTAATAGGCTTAGATAGCTCCTATAAATACCTAAGAAATAATAAGCCTTTAATAGATATATAACATAATCCTCCAGCTTCAGCAGGAAAACGCGCAACTTGCTACTTAGCTTACGCCTAAGGCTAAGTACCTAGAACTAGCTCTATACTTAGGAGAGCTAGGAACTCTTTAAGGATTTCTCACCCGCACCTAAGCTTACCTTTATTATTATACTACCTTATTTCTAAATAAAACCACAAAAGTTTATTAAGCTACCTCTTTCCTTAGAGGAAATAGCCTTACCTAGTTTAAACTATTAATAAGAGACTAGCTAGGCAGACTATATAATAAATAAGATAAAGAAACTTAGAGCTATTTAGAAAGTATCTTAAGTTTGAGAAGAAACTTCAGGAAGCCTTTAGAAGCCTAAATAAAGAATGAATTACTAAATGCAAACTTACTAATCTCACGTAAAAGGGATCAGCTAGTAAGTATACCGCTAAGTTCTAATAGATTTTATTTAAGCTAGATTGGGGAGAAAAAGCCCTAATAGCTAAATTCTATTAAGGCCTAAAGAAAGAAGTTAAGGATAAGCTTACATAACTCAATCGCCCTAAAGAACTCCACTAATATAGAAATACTATAGTTAAAATCAACAACTATCTCTATAAATAACGCCTCAAATATAAGAGATAGTCCGCTTAGAATAATAAAGTAGGATAGAATAACTATGGAAGAAAAAGTACTAACCTAGTAATAACTACCGCACGGAATAAACTTTCAACTATAGGTATAACCCCAGGGCGGCTTAGTACACCACTACCTATAGATACTATAGTAGACCTATAGACCTCAGTGCAACCCATAAAGACAATAAACGAAATAATAACTAGAAGAAGAATAAATAGTGCTATAACTATAATAAGATAGGACACCTCACCTATAAGTACTAATCCCCTAAGAAGGAACGCTTTTAACTAGTACTTAAGAAATAATAAGTAAGTCTTACTATTAAAACCACACCTCATAAGTAACTTTATTAAACTACCTACTATAATAATAAGTATAGAACCCACTTAGACTATAAGGAATACTTAGGATAATACCTAAAAAACCCTTATAGATCAGGATATAATACTACCAGTATCCCCCTAGTATTTATGCGCACCCTAGTAGTAACATACTAAACCTACTTAAAGGTTAAAAGAAAAGCTAATAAGCAGCTTAATAAAATACTATATATACCCTCAAGCATAAATATTAAAATTAATAATAAAGTCTATATTACTTAACTATAGTAAGGACTTTGAGTATATATGCTATAAGTAAGAATATAACCTGAAGAAGTTATATAGTAATAATAAATTAGGTCACTATAAGCCTATATTAAGAGATAACGAGATACTAGGAATAACTCTAAGCAAATCCAGTAGATTAATAACAAGACTAAGGACTAAGTAGTAAAAGAACCTACATAGAACTATAAGATATAGCCTTCTTGAGAATAATAAGATAAGCTCTATTATGCTAGAAGAGCTAAATAGAATAGACCTTCTACTATAATAACTAATGAATAATAACTAAACCTAGAAATAGAAAAATAGATTGAATAAACCTCATATCAATAATACCTTATCTAAAGAAACTAGATTAGAGCTAGTTAACTACTTAAGGTACCCCTATAAGAAGGAGATTAACCCTCATTAGGATAACTAGGAGATGGCCTTTTATAGCATATCTAGACGCAAACGAAGAGACCTCTCATTTATAACATAGGTTAAAGGAGATCATATCTATCTCAACCCCATGCACAACCAACACTATTAAGTATTCTAGGCTTAGTGCCTCACGGACCACTATAATAAATACCAAGCTAATAAGTATAAGTATAATTTCTACTCCTAAAGATATAACAACAGACCCATTATATAATACTACTTAGAGAACTAACTCCCTATATAGAACTTAGTCTAAATGGTAGATAATAATATAGCACTATTCAAACTATATTACTACTACCCCATAAGATATCTCAATAACCCTTATATAGAATAGAACTAATATATAAATAATAAATGCTGAATTCACTCGGAGGAAAACGCTAAGGTATAGTAAAAACAACTCTAGAGCCCATAGTTAAAACCCTAAACTCGCCTACTAACAAGGAATACCAATAAGCAAAGACAACAAGGTTCCTATACAGCGCAACAATACTAAAGACTTAATAATATAAGTATATATAAGTCTAGATATAACTTAATAGAAGATAGACTACTATAATAATTAATAGTGGGGCCTAAGGAAATTTTATCTCGCCTGGAATAATAAACTAATAATAGATAACCTAAAATAAGAAAGCAGCTAAAGACTGCTATAACCTCAATACTATTTGAGGAGAATAAGTCCAGTATAATGGAGGACGTATTAATATAGAGACTACGCAACTCCCCTTATAGATCTATAGCCAGAATAAGCAACTAAACTTCAATATTATAGAGATAAGAGACAAATATAATATTATCCTTAGAAGACTATAGTTATATAACAGTAACCCACAGATGAATTAGAGAATAAGCCAACTCCATTAGAACTAGGATTTAGTTACTAAGCAGCAGCTAAAGAAGAGCGCCTTAAATAAACCTTATAAAATAACTAAAGCAAGAAGATTCCTCACCTACTTATAAATCAAGGATATAAACGCTAGAACGTTATTAGTAGTAGATATTAATAAGGAAGATTAATTACTATCTGTTCAAGCAGAATACTAGCAATATAATAAGCTATTTGCTAAAGAACTTAATACTAGATTATTAGAGTATAGTAGCTATAATTATAAAATTAAGATAAAGCCTAGAAAGGAACTAATATTTAAAAAGATCTACAGACTTAACGCTTACCTAGAAGAGAATCTTAAGAAAGGATTTATTTAACTCTCAATATCCCCAGCAGAGTATCTAGTACTCTTTATACTAAAGAGAAATAGAAAGAAATAAATATATATTAACTATTAGAAACTTAATAATATTACTATTAAGAACTATTACCTATTACTACTTATCTCTAAGCTATACAACCTCCTATATAATGCGAACTAGTTTATAGCCCTTAACCTTAAGAGAGCTTATAACCTTATCTATATTAAGGAAAGCACAAAATAGAAAACAGCTTTTAGAACACAACATAGATACTTTAAGACGCTTATAATGCCCTTTAGACTTATAAATACCCCCGCAATATTCTAGACTATAATTAATAAAACACTCCGATAATACCTCAATAAGTTTTAACTAGTATATCTCAATAATATTCTCATCTTCTCCAAAACATTAGAAGAACATAAGAAGCACATATATAAAGTACTTTAAAGACTATAAGAAGTAAAACTCTTAGTTAAGCCAGCTAAAAGCAAATTTCCACTAATAAGACGTTAAATTCCTCAGATTCACTATTACCCCAGGAATTATTTAAATATCCAAAAACAAAATCAAGGCAGTCTATAACTAGCCTATACCTACTTATATTAAAGATATATAAATATTCCTCAGATTTATTAACTTCTACTAAAGATTCATTAGAAACTACGCTAAGACGAGCTAATAACTCCAGGACTTAACCCAGAAAGATAATATGTTCCAATAAACTAAAGAACACTAAGACAACTTCGAGAAAATTAAGCAGCATATAAAAGAAGATATTATTCTATCTATACCCAATCCTAACAAACTATTTAAATTAGAAACCAACACCTCACATTTCACTATAAGCGCACAACTCAAACAATAAGATAACAAGAATCAACTACAACTAGTTGCCTTTGTATTAAAGAGGTGTAGCGGACCTAAACTCAACTACTAAATATTTAATAAGGAACTTATAGCAATTATTAAAGTATTTAAAGAATAGAGACTATAACTATTAGGAACAAAACACCTAGTTAAGGTATATATAGATCATAAGAACCTCTCTCATTTCATAACCTCAAAAGCACTTAATAAATAATAAATTAGATAATTAGAATTCTTATTTAAATTTAATTTGATGATTAACTATAAGAAAGGGAATGAGAATAGTAGAGCTAATGCTCTTAGCTACTAACTAAACTACGACGTCTCAATACTAGAAGAAACTTAAGTTATTTTGAAACAAGATAAAAATAGAAACCTTATGCTTATAATAAAACTCTTGATAATAGCTAGGAAGGTTAGTACTAGCTTGACTAGACGAATAACCACTGAAATTATTAGGGAGATATACTTAGCACTAGCATATAGACACTAAGGCGTTACTAAGGTATAGAAACGCATCCAATAATACTATAATAGAACTACTATATAATAAGAAGTAGTAAATATTATTAAAGACTGCAAAGTTTGTGCTAAAAGAAAGCCTAGTTAATATTAACGCTATGGGAAAATTTAACTACTACTAGTACTAGAAGTAGTATAGCAATCTTTCTCTCTAGACTTTATTATTAAATTACTTAAGTTAAAATAACTAATAACTAATACTAAGTTTAATAGTATATTAGGTATTATAGACTAACGCAAGAAATATGCCTACTTTATTCTATATATAGAATTAATCACTACAAAAGACCTTGGTTATATATTTCTGAAAACTATTGTTAGCTAATACGTCATACTAATAGAAATTGTGTTAGATAGAGATAAACTATTTACTTCGAGGTTTTGGAGATCCCTAATTTCGCAGCTTAGATCTAATTATAAACTCTCAACCGCTTTTTATCCGCAAACTAATAGATAGACTAAATAAACTTGAGATCTGCCTACGCTATTATATTAATTATAAATAAAGTAATTAGGTATTACTACTACTAATAGCCTAAGTTGCCTATAATAGTATAGTAGGAGAAAGTATAAAAGAATTACTTTTCTATCTTAACTATAGATTTAACCCCACTGCATATAGAGAACCATGACAAGGCCCAGCAGCACTTAAAGCTGTGGCACACATTAAGAAAATTCGAGAAATTCAGTAGGAACTCCCCAAAGACCTCGAATTTATGTGCGAACGCATGCGTAAATACGCTAATAAGAAAAGAGTTAAGGGACTAACTCTAAAGAAGGGAGATAGTATCTACCTCACTTAATAAAATATTAAAACTAAATGACTAAGCAATAGATTAGACTATAAAAAACTTAGACTATTTCAAATTAATAAAAACCTATTAGATATTAGCTATAAACTCGCACTACTAGATACTATAAAGTGTTATCTAATCTTTTATATTTTACTTCTTAAACTAGTACTATAAGGATTATAAATAAATAACCTTATTATTATGGAATTAAATAAACTAGAATATGAAATTAAATGAATTATTAACTATATTAAAGATAAGAATGAAACCTAATACCTTATTAAATAGAAAGGATATAGATATGAGGATAATATATAGGAACTAACTATAAATCTCAAATACGCGTAGGGTTAACTCCGTATATATTGGGAATAGTAAAAAATAAACGAACTATAAATAGCACCTACACCTAAGAGGATATATGAAAATAAGACCTAATTAATATTAACCCTAACTAATAGTTAGACTAATATAATAAGACTAACTATGAGATACTAACCTATTTATATAACTAGGGATATTAGTAAACTAGGATACCTTACCTGATAAAAAGTTTGGGGTACTAGGGTTTTAATCCCCTAAGACTGTATCTAAGTCTACTATACTAAAACCGCCTACTAATTGCGCCTTATAAACTAAAGAGGACTTAATAGAAGGACCCTCTGATATTTTATTCTCTCTAGCTACTATAGAAGTTTCTTTATAACCCTTCTTGAAAACTAGTCTCTTAGCCTTATAAATGCGATCTAACTTTATAAGTATCTTATTTACTTTAGCCTGCGCTTTTTATAGTGCTTCTATTCTCTTTTGAAATAATTCCCCAGCTTCCTCCTCTTTATTATTTAAGTGCTGAGATTTAACTATTAGACGTTCTACTATAAAATAAATTAGTAATGGAATAAAATAGAAAAAGATATTATAAATATTAGTAGACTATATTATTAGAAGCATTATAAGAGCAATAAGTGCTGCTAATAGCAACATACTCCCCACAAACTAAGGACCCGGGTAGTATCTTGTAATGCAGACCCTTAGAATAATAACAATAGCAAGGCATGACTTCAAAACCGTTCTCTGCAATATCAAGAGATTGATAGTAATAATAAAGCGTGGGGACTATAGGATTTTTAATAATATAACCTGATATAGTATTAGCATTATAGGTAAAATTAGGATATATAATTAATAGATCCCCAACCTGGGACTAATGACCTACTTATATTAGGTCTTGAGGATAAGACCTTTAGAGAGGAGACCTAATATTATAACCTATTATATAAGGATAACAACTAACTAACTAGCTAGATAATAGATAGTTAGGGTAGGATATTTATATTATAGAGTTATACGAATACTAAGGACTCCCACGGAATAGAAGAACTATAGTATAAGCTATATAACAATAAGATAAGACTAAGTACTAAGCGCTCAGTAAGAGAAACTAAGCGCTTACCTATAATTACTAAGTAATTACTAATAGCTAATTAGTAATTAGTAATAAAGGTAAAAGAACTATTTAGAACTTATATATAGTATAGACTTAGGACTCCCAAGAACAGACTTCTATAGCTCTTTAGCAATTAACTTTGTGATTACCCTAATAGGTACTCTCAGCTTTATCTTATATTACGACCCCCTTATGAGGACTATAACTAATTACTATACTCCTTAAACCCCAAGATTCATTTAGCAACACAGCACAGCAAGACTATACTATTATCCTAGCGTTATCCCTCAGCTTCTGTTAGCAGAACCCTACTATCAAATAGCTAACTATAACAAATAAGCATAAGAGTAGGTATAAATACCTACTTATATAATATTATATTATATATTTATACAGTTATTTTCAAGTTAGGTAAATAACTAAAAATACTGAGAAACCCTTATTAATAGCAAGTTTAGGGGTTGAAATCAACTTGATTGCACTTGCGGCAACGCTGACTGCTCCATAGGCAGCAGGAGGAAAGAAAAGGTAGAAATCGGAGGGTCTGTAGTGATGGGCATGGTTGTAGAGCTGGTATGAGCAGCCACACTCCCGTGGGCCGTACTGACCATCTGATGATGGAGAATTTGTCTTTGCCCAGCCCCAGGATGTAGGAGGCCAACTCCAACCATCGCTGCAGGCACTATAACTTGGACGACGTCTTCTCGGCGTAACGGAGGCTGCACATTCTAGCGCGGGCAAGTGTAAGTAATGATGAGAGTGGGCGGAGGTAAAGGGGAGAAGATAGCCTCATGACAATCGGGATAACTAAATAAACCTGACGAGGTTATCAAATAAATATTTCTTCTAGGTGACCTTGGTGCTGCGTGTTTCCGTGGCTCACAGACTATGAAAAACTTGAGTTGCAAAGGTAACAGTAGATCAAAATCAAATGACGAAGCCCTGGGCTTCTCTCATTTCGTCCGACCGCAACCTTCAGGCAAGTAGAGTTGGATATTTGCACGTCAGGTTGTGTGAACCACAACCTCAACAGACAAGCCATATCCAGGAATCGAGCATCCCGGGGCACCTTGGGAATTTACGAGATGCGCGCATCGATATCTGCAAGGTTCTGATGACGGCCCACTTGTGTAGAGTCCTAGTTGGTGACTTGAACAGCTAATATCGAAATCTTCCTAATTCCCACTTTCCAAATTCCAAACGTCCTCTTCATAGTAAAGCTTAGTGAAGTAGCTTTAAAACAGGTAATCAGTCATACGTCTTCTTTCCTCTTCAAAAGAAGTATTCCTTATCGCAGAAAGGCTGGTTCTAATCCTAGACAGCGTGCCGTCTCGAGGCAGCCCATTTAGGCAATTTCACCACCCGCTGAGATTGAGACTCCAAGCACAACCCAAGCACCGAAAAGCCGTTCAATCATATTTATAAAAGTCCGAGACCCAAGTAAGCGGAAGGATTCTGCCTACTGTGCCGTCAGGCATTCATGGATCGACGAACGGCACCAGAGACGAGGTCAGCCCGGAAACGGCTAACGATCACTCGCATGAGATCGACAATGAAACCCACGATCTGACAGGATGCATATTAACCGATTTGCGTTGAGTTAATCTCGACGACGTACAGCAGCATGATTTAAATGCGAAACGTAAGCTGACGTTGGGATATTCTACACATTTGTTGTCCTTTGAATAAAACCTCGCACCCACATCTCTTTTATAAACCTGTAGCAGATAGTTTGACAGCAGCCAGGATTCTCTATAGAAACTCATGGTTTTGTCCAGAGAAGTTTTCATTTCCACAACCATCACAAGATACTCTGAGATTGAAACGCAATCACCAAGCGGTGTGACGCCACCTAAGCTCAAGAAACATAAGCTTGGCTCATTCAAAATTCGCGAGTTACCCTATTACTCATGTTCAATGATACTGGAAAGAAGGGGAAAAAAAAAGACATTGTTTCCTCAAGAAAAGATCGCTAACTTTCGCCATTACAGTCACGATGAAATTGTCGGTCATTCTTTTCGCCGTTGCCGCCACCTTAGTCATGGCCGCCCCAGTGGAGGAGGGAGCCCCCGGCACGAGACGCCGAGGAGCTCGTGGAGCGCCAGGGTGACGGGCGCCTCTGCTGCGGACCGCACCGCACTTGGGGTGTGATCGACAGCTCGAGGTACGGTCCACGGTACGGTCCAGCGGTATATCGCACGGGCCTTTTTTTTTTTTACCTACTCCTAATAAATTTAGCTAGAGTACTTATTTAACCTATATATGTATAGCGTAGTACAGTAGTAGCTTACTGCTTGGGGCTATTATTAACTACTATAGTTTTACTATACTATATAATAAACTTAAGGAGTTCTTAAGAGTACCTTATTTAAATTTATATTATAATACAGCTTATAGTAGAAAATTTATAGCTTTTAAGGAGTTAGATAGGAGTAGTATGTACTAAGATCTATATGACTTTAGAGCTCTATAGTCTAGAGTTAGCATAGAACTTAGTAATAAAAATACTGCTTAAAGAGGTATAGTCTCTTGAAAAAAGAATTTTTTGAGCTGGTTTTTGGAGCTCTGGACCGTACTGTGGACTGCACCTCGAGTTGTCGATCACACCCTTGCTGGTGCTGAGAGGGAGCTGGAAGCGCCCTGTCCTGCTGAACCGAGGAGGCGAGCGAGATGGCGAAACTGGAATGCATCTTGACTCACCTCGGGTTCTATTTTTGTTGTTCTACACAGCCGCAATCGGAACGCGAATCCCCCAACAGTCCCACCAAAAAAAAAAAAGCCCTCACAGGCATGTTCAGGGTTGGCAAATTGGCGGCCACCCGTAGCATCCTGCAATGTTTACTCCCCGATGGACCGAGACAGTGTCTTGTTACGCGTTGAGACTTCGTGACGCCGTCATTCAATCCAGACGGGGGCCTTTCAACTTTGCAAGTTTGCCCCATCTCTGAGCTCAGCCGGACATTTAGTCCTCCCTGTGGTTACCGGAAAGCTGGCGAAGACCTGAGAAAAGACGCAATCTGCCAATCAATGATGTGTTCGCCTGCCTCGACGTTTCTCGGGAAGTGGACGATCGAATGCCAACGTGGTAGCTCCCGCGAGTTGCCGCGCTCAACAGGCAGCGCCTTGCTTCCGAAGCGCGCTGTCGACAGCCGTCAAATAGCTCGCCGTTCATTCCGAGAAGGGCACTCCCCCGTCCAGCGCGCAACGACGCAAAGGGCTGGGCATTTCTGACGTCGTTGGGTGGGGGTTTCTTCCCGTCAAGTCCATGCTTTTCCATCTGATGCCTTTTCCCCTCTCTTCCTTCGGGCGCCGAGTCAATGGCAGCCGGGAGGCCCTGCTCTTCGTGCGTCTGTACCTGCGTCTGCAGTGTCTGCACAGGTGTTGAGCCACGTATGGACCCCGGCACATTTTGTGTGAAGAATTTTGTCTGCCTTTGGGAACAGAAGAGGGATTTAATAAAGGTGGCCGCCTAGGCAGACCATATCGGTGGGGTTGAGTCGGCTTATTTCGAAGCCGAGCAGAAGAGGCGAACTCCGTCGGGGCCAAGGCACCAAAGTTCCAAGACCTCGGCGTTTATTGCTTGCTTTGCTCGCTCACAGTTGACAAGAGTGGGTGATGTGCGGGCAAATCACCGCGAATTCCGGATACCTCAACTATGCTACGTCATAATCCATGGTGTGGTGGGAATGGATGTCACCCCGCCAAATACGAATTTAAGAAACAAATGCCATGTCGCGCATCACATAAGTTCCACTTTCACTGCGAATCCTGTTTGTTTGTGTTGGTGCGCATGTCTCTTTAGCCTAAACCTCAACCTGGGTTGACAGGACAGAAATGCGCCCAGTACGAAAAGATAGAAAAAAAACTCCCGATGCGTATAGCGCATATACAAATAGATGTTTCATTATTCCAGTTTCCCCAATCATTAGTCTAGCCTCTTCAGATATCAAAATGCTCGCTTGTAGTGTGTAGAAAAAAGAGCAGTCAAATGTTCCATGTCTCCAATGTACACATTACCTTTGTGAGTCTTTTGCCTCTTACGATGATCCCTTGATGTCTATTGACAGAGTTGGTACACGGAAGGTGACAACCTTTGTAGCATAGAGAGCTTCGGAGCCGAGACCCATGTAGCCCAGATATGTTGAGGTTGAAGGAAACTTTACGTCGGTCGCGGTCGCGGTAACGCTAGCGGGCAAGCTCAAGAGCTGCGTGATGAGCGGCGTCAGGTCGCCGACAAAGTGCTCGGTGGTGTCCGCCGCAACCCAAGTCAAGACGTATTGCTTGACACTGTTCTGGCCGGCATAGAGAGTGCTGTGCGGAGCGCATTCGACATTAGCCAGAATTCCACTCGGCTGTCTGCAGAACAGGGTTCGATGACTACTTACAAAGTCGTTCCGTTCACGGTTTCTGTCGTAAGAGCACCCGCTCCCGATTTGTAGCCGATGGGCTGCGTCGCAGGACCGAACGTGGCGAGCCACACCATGACTTCGTACTCTGCCTTGGTGGCGTCTTTCGCGGTGTCCTTGTCGTCGTCAAGGAACATATCGATCGCAACGTTTGTGTTCGTTTGGTTCTCCTCGAGCTCGGTCTTGTCGGTGTTCGTAGCGGCGGCACCATCGGTGGTGTAGTTGCCGACGGAGTAGGACCATTCGACATCGACCTTGATCTGCGACACCTTTGAAATCTCGATGGGCAGAATGGTACCGTCGACCTTGATGTTAGGGAAAGCGTGAACGGGCTGCGTCGACGGGCCCTGAGGATATCTCCAGGTAACCCAGAACTCGGGTGCGGAGTAGTCGGTGGCGTACGTCTGGTTGTTGAAAGTCGTGACCTGTCGGTCGCATTAGTTACGGCCGTCTGGTATAGCTCATGCTGAACCGCAGCGGTATCGAAATGAAATGCGCGGAGCTACCATGAGCTGCGACGCGAAGGCCGCAGCCTGGTCTTGGGCGCATCATGACCCGGCGATGGGGCCAAGCTGCGATGACCGACAGATAGCTTGGGGATGGAGGGGGGTCCTTTTAAAACGTACATTCATGCACAAAGCGCCATCTTCGCCCTCTGTCCAACCCCACTGGTTCGGGTTCACTGGGAAATCGTCAGCGTAAGGCCATCGAAATGAAGATCATTTCGACACATGTCTGTCTTGCAGGTCTGGCGGGCGGGCGAGCCAGCAAGGTTGAGCCACCACACACGGACAGGTTTCGAATTCAAGGGAGCGAACGTCAAAATAATCTTCCGACGTCCAAGGACGCATGACACATGCGGGCTGCTGGGAACTGAGTGCAAATGGACGCAGTACAAAACACGGGAGCCCGTGATGCCGCCAGGATGAAGGCTGAAGAAGAGTTCAGATGACAGTCAGAGTTGCCGACGGGAGAAGCTTGACTGTGCATCTTGGGCTTCGGTCCGTGCCGCCATATTGACAAGATAAAAAAACCAGAAATAACCGAGCTGGACATAGTAGAAGATTGTACTCACGTGTGTATTCTTGGCCCTTGGACTCTGGGTGAAGACCCATTGCCTTATCGCAGGATACCATTGCCGTGATGCCATTGTTGCTCTTGGGCGTATCGGGTTCGTTGAAGAGCGGCGGCCCTCCGGATGCTGACCTGCTGGCATCGAGACCGATCAAGATGCCGAGGGTGACTCCGATGGGAAGGGCCAACAGGCCGAAGTTGACGAGCCAGCGAAACATGGCAGCAATGAACGACTGACGAGAGATGGGAAAAAAACCCTCCCCAAAAAAGAAACGAGTGTAATCGAGCTCTCCGTCCTCTGCGCTGCGCTCTCTGCTGTACCGTCGGCCCAAAGAGCGAGCGTGTGTGTGTGTGTGTGTGGGCAGGGCCTCGCAGGCGGAAATCCAACGAATTCGTCTACTTCTATTCGCAAAAACAGTACCAGCAGCGCATGCAGAGAAACGAGAGTGGTCGTTGGTGGCGGTGTTCGCGTCCTTCTTCGGGTATGGAGAGTTTAACGTAGGTTCTGTTACCTAAGAGTAAGGCGGGCGGTCGTCAGGCGAGGACGAGGTAAGGTCGGCGAGGCCCCCAGGTGCAATTCAAGGTCAGTTCGTTCAGTATGTTACGGATCGCGGAGCGGACTCGACTTCGACCTGACGCGACTCGACTCGACTCGACTCGACTCGTGCAGGGCCGGTATGAGTTCGACGGGGGGAAAAGGGGTGAATTTTGGAATTGGGGGGGTTGTGGGTGTGGGTGTGGGCGGATTGACTATCCGAAGAAAGGCATCGCCGTTGACCAAGCGTGAGGACCGGTCGAGCAGAAGTTCAGGAAATCAGGATTCAGGACTGATCAATAGTAACCCGCACGTATCAAGGCCAGAAGAGGTGAGGTGATGCGCGGCGAGGTAAGGGTAGCAAAGAGAAGAATGCCAACGGGACTCACAAGCCGGGCAAAACAGAGCAGCACGCAGAAAAGTCAATGGTTTGCCCCCTATTCTCAACCGCGGCGCAGCACGCCACCCCGTTGTAACAAGTCTTGTTTTTCTTGCTTGTTTGTCTGCTCGTAATTCCTCTTCTATGCAGGACTGCAGACGTGAATCAGAGCAGCGGTCTTGGCAGGTCTTCACTCTAGTGTAGTCTCTCGCTCTGGTCTGACCGAAAGTCTCGTCGTTGATCCCCTCAATACCTGGCGGCTCTGAATCCCAAACAACCCAAGCGGACGCGGAGGAAAAAGGAAACGAAAGGACCGAACTCGGGGGCGCTGTTCCGGTTGACTATTTGCTGTTTAGAATGAACGTGTTGATCCATGCCTCTTTCTCCTCATCTCAATCCTCATAATCCCATCCCGTCCGTCCCAGCAACTCCGTGCAAAACCGCCATCTGAGATCATTTCATCGTCGATTCCAGACAATGCTTCTAAATCGGACGGGCCCCTGAACTAGTGCGTCAATGTGCCGGCACCCATCCATGGTCCGGACGGTGGTGTCGGCCTCGACCATGTATCCCACCCAACCGTCCAGCGGCGGCCCGAATCTTGGTTTGCACGTTGCAGCGCGAAAAGGGTATCCGCATTTGTACACGTAGAACACGAGAGAAAGGCAGGGATAAAATGGAGATTACGGCCCTGGAAGTGGATGAGGTCGGGGCTGCCATGATCCATCGACCGTCGAGTTCGACGGACCTTGGACAGGGTCCCGGGATGCTCCAGCCTCCCGGAAGCTCGTCATTGGCGAGAGAAGCGTTCGCAAGTGGACCCGCCCCACCCCCACCCCCCCTTTAGGAAAAGAAAAACAAAAGAGGCGTGGACGATGGGAGGGCGTCAGCAAGCGCGAAGGGAGCCAAGGATGGTGCTTGAATCGCTCGCCCAGTAATAATGACAGCTTTGATTTATTTTGTTATTTTTTTTTCTCCCCTTCTTTTTTGGTTCCTAATTAGTGCTACTTAAACGGCCAGGTGGAGATGGAGCACCCCTGATGGGTGCTCATCAATTCCCCGAAACATCCAATTCTCTTAGTCCTTTTTGCCAACGGGCGGCAGTGAAAATGCGCGCACGAACGAAAGAAAACACAGACATTGCCAGGGAAAGCAATCCGAACCAACGACAGCCGAACCAACCAGACCTCGGGGCTTGCTATGGCTTGATGGCTGGCCTGGTGTGCCTGGCAAGACAAGCTAACCAATCCCCCCGGCGTCCGCGCGCGCCCCCCCCCCCCCCCTTCCCATCAACAACCGCACACCCTTCAAGCAGGCGCTTGGCCTCTTCTCTCTGTGCCCTTGCCTTGTTAGTCTCTCCTGCGAGCATCTTCTCTCGGGCAATCTCTGCCCTGGTTGTCTCTCTCATGCCTGGGCAACGATATGATGGACAGCCGCCAAACGCTGACACGCTGACACAGGTGGACAGGCGGTGGCAGACATATCAGTCAAGTCCAGTCATGACCAGTCGGGTGGCACAGACCGTACAGTAGTAGCTCCAGGGGCACAGGAACAGTGTGAATGTGATATGCGGTCGGGGAGATACACATCCTCGCGCCAGGACTGGGCAACCCGGCAAGCCGATGATGTGGACTCCATTCGCCCGGTCCCAACCTGGACCTCCCAATTTTAATCACGTCAGGCTTCTGGTCGGATCGTAATCATGGCAGTGAGGCTGAGCCGAGTCCAAGTGGGTTCCCGTTAAGTCATGTCCATACTCCATAGACCTTCCTTGATGTAGGCTCGCAACAGGTCCCCAAAGCCTCCTGGCCGGATGTCTTGCTTAGACGGATTGTCCTCTTCACCCAGACTTGCCTCCCGTCAAATCTCCAAGCTTACTCCTCGAGTTCCTTAGTCCTTTTCTTGTACACATCCCCCTCCCCAGACGGCATTTCCTCCTGTCAATTCAGGCCAGGCTTCTTGAGAAAGCAAGTCTAGAGTCAGTAACCCTACCTGTGTTAGCTCGACCTCGTGTTCGATGACATACTAGTCATTCGATGCTCTTCTAGCGGGCCCTCACTTCTTCTTCCCTCTTAATTCTCCTTGCGTCTTTTCGGACCATACACCACACTCGTTTTATCTTCAAGCTCGGCAGGAGAAGAGAAGGGGAGAAAGAGACCCACGGCGAACAATCACGGTCGCCTGTTGTTTGACCCGGACCCAGTCTCTTACACGCTCTCGGCTCACACAAACACGCCTCATACCACACAAACCTCCCGCCCTTAGAGACACTATTCACTCGTTCATTCCAACCGTCGGTTGGGCAACACCGCAATCATGATGAGGGGACACGGGGGTCAGCAGCCCGGTCAGGAGGACCCCGAGGGAGAAATGGTGGAAATCGACGTTCTCCAAGGCCGTCACCACCTGCATCAACAGCAATATCAACAGGCCTACCAGAACGTTCCGGGCCAGAATCAGCATCAGAACCAGT
The DNA here is from genome assembly GCA_037178605.1 of Colletotrichum euphorbiae. NCBI lineage: Eukaryota > Fungi > Ascomycota > Sordariomycetes > Glomerellales > Glomerellaceae > Colletotrichum > Colletotrichum euphorbiae. The sequence goes on from JAXCEF010000200.1 coordinate 47,513, forward strand.
ACCAGGAGTACTCTCAAAACCCGTACGGCAGCCCGTACGAGAACGACGTCAACCATTCCCAGGATTTCCCTTCTGCTCGCGCTCTCACGAACAACGCGCCCTCGCCGCAGCCTCAGTACCAGCAGTTTCCGACGCCGCCGCAGCAGGCACAATTCGCTCAACCTCCCGCCATCGCAGGCGGCGACGAGTACGGCCCTCCTGGCTGGGCGAACCGACACTCGATTGGCATGTCGGGTGCACCTTCGATCGGGCCCTCCATCTCGGGGATGGACACGCCCGTCGAGTCTCGTGCGGCTACGCCGACCCTGAAAAGCGGCCAAATGACGCCTTCCGACCATCTGTCTGCACCGAAGCATCCGTGGTCTACTGACTCCGCGCCCAACAGTCCTATGGTACGAGAGTTTTGACAATCATGCGCCTTAATATGCGTCATATGTGCCCCCAGGTTGGCTGACATGGTGAACAGAATCAGAGCCACCAGAGTTTGGCTGCGCTCCTCCCTGGGCAGTCTTCGCCAGCTCTGAACAAGGAATGGGTTGAGGGAAGCGACCAGATTGAGAAACTTCACAAGCGCGACGACTCCGAAATCTGGAAGGGCTGGAAGCGCAAGGTTTTCAAGCTCGTGCCTTTGCTCACCGTCCTCGCCACCGCCATGTACCTTGTCTACCTCGCCCTACGCATCTATTGTGTCATTTCTGCTCAGCAGGTCGCCAAGGAAATCTACGCTCAGGCCTGGGTGTTCATCGCCGTAGAAATTGCCGTCGCCATCCCCTCGTTGATGCACAACATCTGGACCATGTGGTCCATGAAGAAGCGTCATCGCCCCAGACTTCGTCTCAGGGGCGACGACGTGCCGACTGTCGACGCTCTGGTGACTTGCTGTGGTGAGGAGGACGACCTGGTGCTCGACACCGTCCGCGCCGCCTGCGACATAGATTACCCCCGGGACCGATTCCGTGTCATCGTGTGTGACGACGGCAAGTCGGCAGGCCTGGAGGCCGGAATCGCGGCCTTGGCCATGACATACCCCAACGTCTACTACCTCGCCCGTCCGAAGTACCCCGGAGTTCCACACCACTTTAAGGCTGGTAACCTCAACTATGCTCTCGATTTCGTGCACACGATGCCGGGTGGTGCTGGTCAGTTCATGGCTGCTCTTGATGCTGACATGGTACGTGACAATTTCGTCCTATTTCACCCCTCACCCATGCAAACAAGCTTTGCGCCCATGTTCAAGTTCAGCTCACCTAACCTTCGTGCCTGCAGATTCCCGAACGCGACTGGCTCCGTGCCATCCTGCCTCACATGCTCGTCGACCCGAAGGTGGCTCTCGCCTGCCCTCCGCAGCTCTTCTACAACACCCCTCCTTCCGATCCTCTGGCCCAAAGTCTGGATTTCTTCGTTCACGTCATTGAGCCCGTCAAAGACGCCCTCGGTGTTGCCTGGTGTACCGGTTCCGGCTATGTCGTCCGACGCGAGGCTTTGGACGAGATTGGCAACTTTCCTCTTGGATCTCTGGCTGAAGATGTCGCGACTTCGACTTTGATGCTTGGCAAGGGCTGGAGGACAGCCTACATCCACGAGCCTCTCCAGTTCGGTACCGTCCCCGAGGACTATGGCGGCCATCTCAAGCAGCGTACGCGTTGGGCTATCGGAACCGTCGACACCTCATTCAAGCTTAACTTCTGCTTGTACGGTGACAAGGTCAAGCAGATGACCGCTGCCCAGCGCTTCTCCGGTTTCTTGTATGCGACGCTCAGCTTGTACACCATCCTGTTGACCATTTCCATGTTCGCCATTCCCATTATTCTTGTCATGGGCAAACCACTAGTCGCGTACGCAAACTACGAGCAGCTCCGCTGGCTCATTCGCGCCTGCTTCGCTGCCACGATCACGAACCGTCTCTGCGAGTTTGCTCTCTTCATCCCTGCTGGCTATCACACTGGTCAGCGTGGTGCCCGCTACCAGCTTTGGATGTCGCCCTACATCGCCCTCTGCATCATCCGTTCCTTCATCCTGCCCACCTGGCTCGGAGGCCAGACCCAGGCTTTCAAGCCCACCGGCTCCCTCGGCTCTGCCTTGAACGAGCGTGACGCCAAGAACCGCAAGAACATGTTCCGCCGTCTGTGGGGTGTCCTGATCAACTACATGGCCGTCTTCCACCTGTCGTTCGTCTACCTCACTTTGGTCGGCGTCGTCCTTACGTCCTACCGTTCTTTCTACCGGAACGATGAGCTTCGCGACATTCTGCTCGGCCTGGTCACCCACGCTTTCTGGCCCCCCCTGACCTTCATCTTCATGTGCAGCTCGCTGTGGACGCCCATCGCCTACGCCATCGACCCGCCCAGCATGCCCGACCGCGAGCAGCTTTTGGAACGCGACCCCAAGACCTTCGTTGCGCACCCGACAAAGCAGAGCAAGAAGATTGCGTTCGGTGGACAGGCCGCATGGTTCGAGACCGAGATGACCATCACGACGCTCTACACCGTCCTCGTCTTCGTTGTGTCATTCTTCTTCTAGATTGGGTGTCGACATAACTTCTTTCTACAATACATATGCGAGTCTCCATACAAATGGCGCAGGTAACGATGCTCCACGCACAGGGTTAACGAATGACGCATTTTCACAGCACACAACGCAAGCACGCAATGCGCATCACGTACAAACCACAAGATGACTGTCACGATAATGTAATGTTTGTAAACTACTGCACATAGATCAGTATAGATTTACGCACAACGGGGGGGGGGGGGGCGTGTAGATCTCTCTCACTGCTGGAAGGGACGAGAGCACCACATTGATTCTTTTTTTTTATCAAAATAGAAATACACGTAAAACTTACAAAACCATCGAGCCTCATCATTTCATCATCGTGCATTTGAGATCGGCAAGTAAGTTGGGAGAAGCGTTTGACAGCATCAGCCGATATCCAGAGCCGCGTCTTACTGCCGAGCAAGCTTGCTGTCGTTTCCAAGCTTCGGATGGCTTTTGAACGGTGCGCATTGTGCCTGGTCACTAACTAAAACTCTTATCATTCGTCCTCGGCAATAATTCGTTTACGCGCTTAGACATGGTGCTAAGATGTCCGCGACTCATTCACCAAGTTCCAAATCAGCGGATGCGCCCCTAGCACCATGTTTAAGCTCCATGTTGGGGAATGATTTACACTTCACCAGAAAAAAAGGAGGGAGGAAAAAAGCGACAAAATACTGATCGGACTGGCTTAACGGAACGGCGAGATCTGCGGCCCAATGCCATCACACGGCCACAAATCTTCCTTCTCTTCCTTCCGCTGCTTCCATCCTTTGTCCACTGCCGCCGGCCTGTGGGGGATGATGCGCGCGCGCTCCCTTCCAACTCTCCAGCCAGATTGCTACCAACCCCGTCCCATCTCCGTGCGTTGGTGGTCCGGCTCCGTCCGCGGCATGAACTTCGGACATTGGACGAAATAAACAAGCCCAGTGTCATATTATCAGTGTTATTTAACGGAAATCCTCCCCCCCCTCACGCTCGTTGGTAGGCGTCCACGTCCGGCGCGTCACTGTGTCAAACAGTAGAAACCCTCCAGCCATACAGAGTATCCTGCTCCATCTTCTCTGTCTATCGCACCAAATCCTTCTTCGCCCTGTTGACCGCGGCCAAGATCTCGCCAAGATAAGATGCCGAGCATCTTCAGACGAACCACGGCCAAGGAAATTGACTTGCTCTGTTAGTACGTTCGTTGTCCGCCAGCAACGGCGCCAAATCAAGGCGGTGTATACGTCCTGCTCCCCTGAATCTCCTAGGTTTCCAGGGGGACGAAGTTGCGAACACAAGTTCACGTATTTCAGTGGTGCCGCGCACAATTGCCACAATCACGTTGCCATTGGGACTTGGGCTTGATTGCACACAACCGTGTATACGTAGTCACGTTTCCTCTCCAGTTTATGTACGCATATACTGAGCCACTGGCCAATACTGGGTTGAGTACGAGAGGGCCTCGGGATCCTATCGCGACTCGCTGCGACGTAGGGGAAAGAAAAGGGAAGGTAATCATAATAATGAGCTCATCTCGCGCCACGCGGTCACGCTGCAATCCGGATCGGCATTCACTGTTGATAAGGCCAAGGGCTGCTGATCACATGCGAACTCCTTGAGCCAAGATCTTTCACGGGAGTTCTTCTCAGCGACATGAAGATTGTCTCTTGGACTTGGACAGTGGCATGCCGCATCACCGCATCATGATGTGATAATGAGCCTTTTCCACCCCCCAACAAGAGCAGTGCAGGATCGGATTCGAGTCGTGGGAGCATGTATCCGGCCGCTTCAACGGCCTCCGCGCGTTGTATTCGGTAGGGTGTGATTTCTCCTCATGCCGATCCGGGCGGGTTTCTTCGGACCCCGGCAACCCGAGCAACAGCTTCGAAGTTCAGCCCGACGGCAACGTTGAAGATCTTTGATGATGTAATCTGTTGGAATAGTAGGATTAAATTATAGATAGTAATACATTAATACTATCATTAAGTTCTCCTCATCCCTATTTATAAAGATACCTCCTCTATATAAGTAACGAGTATTTCAAAATAGTATATATATTATAGATAATAGAACTTCTTATTTCTCTAATATACCTTCTCTAGTAAAGCTATTAAAACTTTAATAAACTATATTAAACTAAATTTATATAGTATTATTTATTTTATTTACATCTCTCTTTTTGAGATATATCTTAATAGCCTCTCTAGGCTTTTCCATGAAGTTATTCTACTTCATACAGTAATTACTTTTTTAAGTTTCTCTTTTAAATAGATCTTCTCTCTATTGTTCCTCATTGTTATTTTCAATATATTACCTTAATTATATCATTTTCTTTTATTTAATCTTATGGGCGTCTTTAATACTATAACTCTTTAAGGGTTTTCTTAAAGCTAATAGCTTAATAAAGTATTAGTTTAAATAGCTTATATACTACTTTAAGGAAATTATTATCTCAAGGAATTCTTTTTAGTAATTCTACTTATTTTATATAAGATAATTAGTATAGTTTATATAAGAATTTCTACTTCTTTCCTTAATATATAGTATTATATAGGATATTGTGAGGGGCGTAGCCCGGGTTTATTTAATGAAGGGGTGCTATTAATTAGAAGTAATCTATACTAAGGAGAGAAGGCTTAAGTCTATAGGCTCGTGCGGTGCTTAAGCGCCTTTTATGCAGTTGTGTGGTAGGGCTATAAGCCGTCGCGTACTTGCTATAACTGAAGTAGCGTAGCCCTAGTGGCTTAGAGGCGGGCGCAGCCTAGCCCATAATAATACCCCCCCGTGGGCTTATGCGTAGTAATGGTGCGTCTACTGCTGATTAGCTAGTAATAGGTAGCCTGTGCGGCGCCCTTCTAATCTTTTTCGCCCGTTATTGCGATCCTACCCTTCTTCTCTCTATTAACTATATAATAATAACTATTATAAGCCTCGCCCTATAACGCTATACCCTCTTATAAAATAACTGCTAACTACCCGCTGGTATTAACTAAATATATACCTGCTAACCGCACTATGCCTATAAGTCTATATGCTTATAGCTTGCTTCTTCCTCTAATGATTTTGAAGCTCTCTCTTAAAGATGCAGCCCTTAAGGCCCTTTGCTTTGCAAACCCTAGCGCTTCCCCCGCTCTTAGTGAGGCTAATAAGTTATATTTAGAGCGTAGCTCTATTGCGTCCGCTAGGTGTGGTAGCGATAATAATAACGATAATACTCTTACGACTAGCCCCCGCGGCACTAAGTATTGTAAGCACGGAGAAAAAAGTAGAAGGAGAGGTTGTGTCGGACTTTTACGCGTCAATTGGGTGAAAATCGGTGTGTCTCCTTCGTAAGTTCTGAGGTGCAAAGGTCTCCACCAAAATCTCTGCTAGATACAGGTACCCACAATCCAGCTATCAGTCGGGACGGATTTCGGGTCAAATCGGCATACGCCCAGTTCGACACGCCCCCTCAGGTTGGTGCCCAAAGGGTCCAAACTGGTCAAACTGGTCAAAATGGCCCAAATGGCCAAAATAGCCACTTTTGCAAATTTCAAATCCCCCACTTATAGGCCCTTTTGCATATAGCCCATTTAAGGGTATATCTATCGCTTCAAATCGCTCCCGTCATGCTCATTAAAACCTCCCAGTGGGTAGGAAAGAGTGACGCCATTTACAGAGCCATTTTAGCCTGTTCAGCCTCCAATTCAGTACGCCTATTATCCGCAAGAAGGTCGCTTTTATCCGTGAGGCTAAGTTAGCTAATAAAGGTAGTAAAGGAGGCAGCTAGTAGGGCCTTTATTATCCCATCTGCTATTATTTCGGCTAATCGGGTGTAAATAACCTCTATATAGTTATCCTGAATCTCTTGTCGTAGCTAATAGTTGTGGATATTAACGTGGCGTAGCTTGGTCTATAGTTAGACGATCTCTTAGGTTACTAGCTATATCATTTAGGTATTATTGCATTAGATAACCACCTTGAGGCTATCGTGAGGCTAATTAACTGCATAAGAAGGCTCTCCTCCAGGAGGGAGGCTCACCTATAAGGCGGTTATTATCTGACTTATAAATAGTCCTTCCTTCGCAGCCTATAATAGGGCTAAAAGCTCTGCTTCTATAGTGGAAGTTATAATTATCTGTTGTTTGTTAGCCCTCTAAGCGATTATCCCTCTAAATAGCTTTATTGCGAAGGCTTAAGAGCTCTTTCGATCCATCAAATTATTAGCGAAACTAGCGTCTAAAGCCACCTCTAAGCTATTAGTATCCTTTACTCTATACTTAAGGTAGAGCCCTTTTGTTTTTAGTAGGTATTATATAGCCCGATTAGCAGCTTAGTAGTGTTTTGGGCTAGGGTTTTAGTTAAATCTCGCAAGACGACTAACTATAAAAGCAATATCAGGTCTAGTTATAATAGTAGCGTATAGTAGCGATCTAACCTTTTGTTAATATAGCTAAATCTCTTGAGGCGTCGCTTGCTCTTTATATAGTAATAGCTCTTTAGCAGCTATTAGGGTATTATATTATAAGTTAGCATTAATATAGTTATTCAGTAGTTTCATTAACTTGTCGATAAATACTAACTGCGATAGCTATAGCCTCTTGTTCGGACGATCTTAAAGGACTTTGATCCCTAGGAACTAATATAGGTCTTGACTACCCTCGAGATAATATTATTTCTATAGTTATCTAATTAGTAAGGTAGTATAACTGCGATCTTCGGGGGGATACGCCATAACGTAGTTATCAACATAGAAGAAGAACAAGACCTTGCCATAGCGCCAACAGCAGTTTTCGCCAGGTATCTGCTTAAAATTGAGGGCATTTAGACCCTTTTCGAGGTGTTGCTACTATAAGAGAGGGGATCTGCGAAGCCTATATAGGGCCTTCAGCAGCTTAAGCACTCTTCTAGGCTCTTAATGCCCTAGCAGCATCTCTATATAAACCTCTTCATCAAGGTTAGCATATATAAAGGCATTAATAGCGTCATATTAGATCAGATCTATATTAAATTAGTTAGTAATAGCGACGAGGGCCTTAAATAATATCCCAGCTAATATGGCAGCATAGGTATTATGAAGGTTATGAGGCTGTTAATTGCCTCTTATTATAAGTCTCACCTTAACTTTCAGAAGCTTACTATACTTATTTAGCTTATAGGTATATATCTAGTAGCATCTAAGGACCTTATAACCCTTCGCAGTCTTTCGCAATACTATTAACCAAGATTGGGATATTTAGTAGCTCTAGAGATAACTCTCTTTAGCCTAAATAAACTCAGCCCCCATGGGGTGATTTTGCAGTTCGACATATGATAAGAGCAACTTTAGTAATAACTTCTAGTAGGTATTTTGCTACTTTAGATTTATTCCTAAAGTTATTACTTCTGGGGCTAGGAATAGTAGCCTTATTATGATATCCCGGGCAGGCTTATAGCCGCTTGCCGAAGAATTAACAGGTTAATTAGACTACACTAAAGACCTTTAACTATTATTAGTTTTACATGCATAAGGCATATAATATATATTAGATTCGCTTATATGAGGTAAGTGAAATTTATTAGTAGTATAGCCTAAGAAGACCACCTTATATAAAGTCCTTGTAGTAACTCTAACCTTTAAATAAAAGTCTGAACTTAGGTTAGTATTATTAGAAACTGCTAAGATATACCCCCTCACATCGAGGTTAGCGTGAATACCTTCCTTAAGTGCTTAGAAGAACATTAATTTGGGGGACTATAGGGGAGTTAGTAGTAGAGCAAATTTTGCTTAAGAATAGCTATAAACTAGCTCTAGTACTAATACTTTACTATTTATTTGGTTATTTTCGTCTTCTACACATCGTGGGTTATTATTTAGGTCTGTAATAGCTTTAGAGTCGCTCTAAATAGCAGTTCTCAGGTTAAGGAGCGCAGTATAGTGATTTTAGATCTCCTCTAGGGTTATATCTTTAAAGTTATTATGGCGGGTATCTATTTAGCTATTAAAAATAGCCTCTTTATTAAAAAGAATATCCTAAGTAGTAATAACCTCTCCTTTTAGAGGGTTCTAAATCCTATAGCTATTTGAGGTAGTATAACTAATAAGGTAGCTAATCTAAGCTTTTGCTGCTAGTTGCTAGCGTTAATTTTGATGAAGTTAGGCGTCTGAAGTTATTATAAAAGACTTACTACTATATACTTAAAGATAGGTTAGGTTAGGTACTATAAAACCCTCTTTTAACGTCTTGTAAAGTATCTCATAAGGTGTCTTCTAGCCTTTTTGCTATTTTTGTGGCGTCTAGTTATATAGGTAGGTAGCTGCTTTTATGATTTCAGGCCATAGCACTATAGGTAGTGAGGCTGAGAGTTATAGGGAGCGGGATTTTTGCTTAATAATGGCAGCAATCCTTTCGGCGCCTCTATTTTGGGCTTGCGTATTTGGAGCGGATGGCTCTATTTAAATACCCTTGCTTTCAAGCCTTGCTATAACTCTTGGGTATTGAAGTATCTCGTTGTCAGCCTCGATAACCTGGACCTTAGTCTTATATTATATATTAATTATTAATATAACTTTATTTACTACTTAAATAAGGGATTCGCTTATTTAGTTAGCTAGGTAGAAGTCCTAGGCGAAGCCTGAGGCTCTATCTACTATAATAGCTACTAATATATACCCTCTATATCCCTTATTATAGTTGTGGAAGTTAATAGCAATCCTTTCGCTAGGTTTTAATAATATTACTAACTCTCTTGGGGCTTAGCAGACTTATCTTATCATCTTTGCTATAGCATAAGAGTCGCACTTAATAGTCTCAATAGGCTTATTGTCGTTATTAATACAAACACCTCTTGTGGCCTCAGGTAGCTATCATAAGAGTTCTAGGCCGCAATAGCTAATACGTTAATGCTATAATAGCATTAAACCTTAAAGAGGTCTGCGAATAGTTAAAGAATCGTACTTTTAGCGAAGAGGGCGTTCACATATCTCATCCGGAGGGGTAGTGGATTTATAGCTATCTGTAGCTATTACCACAAACCCCATAGAGATACTCGCCCCCTTATGTGGATAATACTTGAGCAGATACTATTGGTTAACGTTAAATATCTCCGCTATGTAGGTGTAATCTCTTTGTTGGAGGCAGTTTTAATTAGGGTCACTAGGTCTTATATCCTACTATATACCCTTCTTTTAAAGCAGTTGCATAGATATGAGGCTAGTAGCAAGATTTTTGCAATACGCCACGTTATTAAGTCGAAAGGTTGTTAGCAGCCCTCTAGGGCCTTAAAGGTGAAGGTCTACAGACCCCCAGCTATTAATAGCAGCCCTTAAGGTCCTAGCGATAATAATGTCGTCGTGAGAGGCTGATTAAAGGTTAAGGTTAATAAATCGTAAGAGGTTATTAAATACGTGTATCGTCGCTCCGGTATTAAGTAGGACTAAGGAAGAGAGGGAGTATTAAACTTTATTAATTACTATAATAGTCCCCCTATATCTGCTATTATAGCTACTATATAGTTATTAACCTAATTAATAAGTCTTCGCCTTTTTGAATTCCTCCACTAAATCACTACTAAGCTAGATCCTCTTAACAATGCAGTCAATAAGGTTTTTATTAAGGCTAAACCATTCGGGCCGGTCTTCCAGAAAGGCGACATAGCAGCGCTAGAGAGTATATCCCTTATAGTAGCAGAGAGCACACCACTAGTTATTGCTGCAGTCGTTTTAGCGAGGCTTCTTATTATATGAGTCTTGTTGGTTGCTAGCCTTATGCTTATAACCTCCTCCTCGACGTTAATACTTATTAGTATTATCTTTATTATTATTATTAGCTTCCACTATTATAGGCCTAAATATGCCCCTCCCAGGCTTGCTCCTGAAAGCAGTATCCGCAAGCCGCTAGATAGCTTCACGGGTAGCTAGAAGAATATTACTAGCCTCAAGCTTATCTTTATTAGCCTTTACGCCTACGAGGGCTTAATACCCTCCTATTCAAGCAGCTAGGGGAGAGCTGCTTAAAATCCTATAGAAGTTATTGAACTATAGGCTTAATTGCTCTATTTGAGGGACTTTGGCTGCTTGGCCTTTAAAGATAGCTATATTCTATTACTTAATCTAAAGGGTAATTTCTTCTTATATAGTAATTATTTGATTTTTCCTATTTAAAAGGATCTCTTTATACTTATATACTATAGCCTTCTTTTAATTAATAACTAAGCTACTAACTTAGGCCTAGAGCTTTAATACCTAAGTAGTAATATCTTCTTTTGCTAAGCAGTAAGTCTTGAGGTATTAGTAATAGATAGTATTAGATATCTAGTCCTATATTATAGGGATGTTTCTAATATGCTTAGAGTAGACCTTCTTCTCCTCTACATATCGGGTTATTATAGTATTATAGAACTTCATCAGGAGATGAAGTTCTATAATACTATAATAACCCGGTCGCTGAGTTAGTGTGAGTACCTAGGTAGGCCCTAATCATAAGCCTTATATCTGGAAGGTTGGGTTTTGTGATAGCATCACTAAGCGATAGCTTGTTAGTCTTGCTTGGATTGATATAGTGCTATAATTCGACTCTAGAGGCGCGAGCCTCTAGCTAATTAATCTATAATATCCAATCCTTCGGACTATTTAGCCGGATCTTCGTGATGGCCTCATCAGCAGAGGGCTTAGACATGTTGGGAGGTATTGTAGGCCTTCTGAGGGTGGCGAAGAGTAGGCTAGGTGCAATTTGACGCGTTGTCCAGTCGCGATAGCTTTAAAATCGGATAACGATGCGTATGAGACTCTTAATTGTCGGACTTTTACGCGTCAATTAGGTGAAAATCGGTGTGTCTCCTTTGTAAGTTCTGAGGTACAAAGGTCTCCACCAAAATCTCTGCTAGATACAGGTACCCACAATCCAGCTATCGGTCGGGACGGATTTCGGGTCAAATCGGCATACGCCCAGTTCGATAGTTGAAAAGATTCCAGTATAATATAAATAGAATTCTGGCAAGGAATAGTGAATGAGAGTAGCTTTTCGGGTTTGATGCATAATATTCAGATAGAGGACAAAATATAGATATGAATAGGTGTATATTTTATGCGTAATTAAACATATCTTAAAGGCTAAAAAGCTGGGGCAAAAGGTAGGCATATATGTCCAGCCTTTTCTACTAGACTTCGCATTCGCAATATGCTTCGCATTTGCTTTCGGCGCTTAAGATACGCTTAGTTACGCTAGCGCACGCTAGCGCACGCTAGGGCGCATGCGCTTAAGCAGTCTAAGCGTAAGTTTTTGCGCTTAAGCAGTCTAAGCGTAAGTTTTTGCGCTTAAGCAGCCTAAGTGTGCATAATGCACCTATGCGCAGTTTTACACTATGGTCTCATGTATCTAAGCGTAGGTTTACGCTAATGCATCTATGCATGATTTTAAGCTACTGCATAGCTGTATGCGCTAATGCGATGCATCTTTTGTATAGTTTCAAGCTACTGCATAGCTGCATGCGCTAATGCAATGCATCTTTAATTTTAAGCTACTGCATAGCTGCATGCGTTAATGCATAATAAAACCTTAAATATAATACGTATTAAAGTACGTTATTTCAGGTTATATCTAGATTGGTTTACCCTATCTATATAGGAGTAAACTATATACTATTCGATGCGGAATTAAATAGAGAATTCAAATTTATAACTTATATTATTATATCTCATATAGGTTTAGAGATATAGTACTTTAAAGATATAGAAGTAAAAGATATTACTCTATTTCCTAGAAGTATACTAGTATTTCCCTTCCCGCTATATATAACCTATACTGCCTAGCTAACTAATGCTTGCCACTATTACTAACTCTAAATTAACCCCCTCTAAGTAATAGAGGGCTAGTATATAGGAGAGTAAATGTCATATTTAGGAGGCAGTTTGCTTTCTCTATAGTATCTACTATACTAATGCGGACCTGCTATCCTCTATAGCTATATATTATAACTCTCTTAGTATATATCTCCTATATTTGTATAGCTCTAACCTTACTAACTTAGCTTCTATAGATATCTATGTTACCTACTGCGCTAAGTGCGTTGCGATCTATAGCTGTAGCAGCTATATCCTTATAAGTTTTCCGCTTAAGTGCTATAATATATCCTAACTTGCTATAACTTGATGTAGAGGAGGACTAAGACTATAAGGCCTAAGAAGCTACTTATCGCAATAACCCCATAACCTATGGAGTAGCAGGATAGGCACTCTGCGAGATATAATATCATACGTACGTACATACGTCACGTGACCGTATTCGCAGGCCCAATATAGCACAACACTACTGCCCACGTAGCTATTTATATCTTATACACACTCGCACTATAGAATAGCTTCAATACGAATAATATATATTAGGGCTACGCGCGCGTACTGTCACCCACCCGTGTGAAAGTAATACTGATTAGTGGTTAACTTCACTATTATACTACTTCAGCTATGCTATGAAACCGCAGATCAGCAAGGTTACTACCACTCGAAGAGATAAAAGCTCTACCGGTTCATAATTGATTTTCATATTGAATCTATTTGATGATTGTGACCAGTAGCCCTTTCATGCTACCCAGATCAATTGACGGACTATAAGTAGTTAGATATATAGGCTAACTACTTCAGAGGACTTGATTTAATTCTTGCGTCCGTTACGTAATTCTCACTACTATTAATATTACTACCACGAGACCCTTAAGTAGGAAGATAACTATAAAAGGGGTCTGCTAATACCTCAATAGTTGACCTTCACGTAATAATTAACTCTCCTAAGACCCTCACGTTATGAAAAGAAGAGTATATCGATTTGACCTGGAGATATAAGTTAGGGTAAAATAAGACGACTTAAGCCTCAAATAACGCATTATTTAACTATATAACGCAATACCTAGCTAGTAGAGACATCAAATAATAATGAAATAACATCGACTTATGTATATTATGAGCCTCTACTTCACATAAGGGCTACCTATTGTTATTACTACTTCCTATTAATACCTATTGCTAAGGGCGAGGAGAGCTAGAATTACTAGAAGAAACGGCATGCAACTACCTAATTAATCTTTCAAATTATTAACTACGCCTCATTTATATATAATAGCGACTTTAGGGCCCTCAATACTAATACCCCCACTACCGCTTAAATAGCTATAAATTAGCACTCCTAAGGGGTCTTTAGTAATATTAATATTGCTAATACTACTAGGCTAATAGCTAATTAAGCTTATTATAGAACTACTAATACTAGTAAAGAGTAAAGCTCTAGTGTTTGAGGAGGATTAGGGCTAAGATATTAGATTTAATGAAAATAGTATAATAAAGTAAGTAACTACTAAGATCCTATATTATATTGAAACCTATAAATATGATAAACTCTTTAGTAAGGACTTATGAATAGAGTTTATAGTAGACTTTGTAGGCTGACCTATTAGGCTTTTTTAGAAAGCGAGCCTAGTAACTATAAGGAAGATTTGCTAGTATCTAATAGATAATAGTGTTTATATTATTTAGGATAGATTAAGTATTGCAAGCTGTGTATATAATGTGGCGACTATAGATAACTTCTACTTCTGGACTACTAGGGAAGTAAATAAGCAGATTAAGAGGAGTACTACATTTGTGAAAAACTGGGATAGGGAAGAGTTTAGTAGGGATATTACTAACTTCTAGAATAATAATATTATGATGCTAATAAGAGTATTAGCTATAGCTACTAGCCCAGCCCTAACGATAAGTTAGCTTATTGTGGAAGGATTGCGAGAGGTTGCAGAAGGACCGCAAGAGGATTGCTAAGAGCTAAAACATAATAGCACCCGCCTATTAATATACTAAATCGCGGACCTAGCGAAGATATATATTAATGAGATGAATTATAGTAGCGAAGGTATAGATATTCTTAAGCTAAAACTACGGATTTTTTAAAATACTTATAAAAGGATAGGTATTATAAAGGACTAAACCCTAGCAGCCTTTTTAATAATGCTTAAGAGAAGAGCGCTAAAATACTACTACGAGAGCTTTTACTACCTACGGCCTTATCTGAATAGCACCTAAATTATTAATAGGCTTAAGGGATGCTTTAAGACTAAAGAGTCTACTTAAGATTATCTTATAATATAGAATAATATAACCCTTATCTTAATTATGATAGACTATCCCTTAAAGTCTAAATTAGAGGCCTTAGATACCCTAATTAATACCCTTATATTAACTCAGCTAGCGCTTAGTAAAGCCTACTAAAGCGATAAGATACTACGTAATTAACTCCTTTAAGGCTGCTAAGGGATTAAGGAGTGTGAATAAGCTACTATAAACCTATTAAAAACCTTTAAAGGCCTCTATAAGTAACTTAAGGTTGCTATTAGTAATATAATAACATTTATAAATAGTTAACTATTATAAGGCTAGTATCACGCTTAATAATACTAGATAGACTATAAATATAATAGTAAGGGTTAAAATAGTAGATTCAGAAGGCCTAAGCCACAGAGAGATAATAAAAACAGCCTAAAATAATAGTAAATAGGATATAAAATGCTATATTTATAAAGAACCTAGATGCTATTTAACTAACTATATGCAAAAAGAGAAGGAGGAGGTATACTTATAATAGCGAAATAACCCATAAGCCCTCAATAAGTTGAAGGCAGCCTACTAGTAGTTCCTAACTTACTATGAGGGGGCTATGGAAGGAACGACTAACGATTTAGTAGTAAATAATAATGAGGATGAGGAGATTGAAATGTATATCTAATTGCTTGGTGAGGGTAGGGATTATCACGATGATAGCAACTCTGAAGAGGAGTAGTATAACACGTTCTTCACCTAATTCGCAAACCTAAATAGTAGCTAGAGTACTAATTTAGTCCCTACTGTAGATGAAAAGACCGTCTTGAGGCTATTGCTTAATTAAGTAGCCTATTATGCTATTACGTACTTAGATCTATTTGAAGAATTAGCTAAGCCTATACCTATTAAATTATTTATGCTTAAAGAAAGATACTCTTTAGAGACCTTCGAAGGTATTATCCCTAATATAGGAGTAGTAGGATTTTTAATAGTAGGTAAGGGCTAATTTGAAGCACTTAAGAGGATTATACCTAATATTATAATTGACCCTGTAATAGTAAAAGGGGCAAGCGTAAGGTTTAGGCTAGGAGGGGCTATTAGCTTAATAGGGATAATAACTATCCCTACGCTATTTGGGGATATAATCTTCTATGTGGTATCTATAAATACCCCCTTCTTGCTCTATCTAGAAGATATAGATAAGTTAGGTATATATTTTAATAACCTTTAAAACTACTTGTAATAAGGTAACCTTATTATGCTCATTATATATAAATAGGGCTACTTATAGCTATTATTAGAGATAGAGAAGGTTTTAGTATATAATAACCTTATAGAGGCTGAATTATAAAGACTCTATTAAGGTTTTAGCTACTTATTAGTTTACTAACTTCATAAAGTGCTCTAGTAAGCTGGCTACTAAGTTGAGTTACGCCTACTTAAATATCTCACGAAGTTTTATAAATGCTACTAACTTAATGCAGGAGTACTAAATCAATTTAAATTCACAATTAGAAATGACTATAACTTTAACTACGCTATAGTTATTAATATTATCTACCTCAAAGGACGCCTAGTACTATATATTATTAATACTGCAACTGCATTTAATACAGCTAAATTCCTAAAGGATTTATCTATAACTATAATACTTAATGCCTTTAAATAATACTAGATCTATATTTACCTCAGGCTGTTAGATATCGCTATTACTAACGCTAGTATTAACTTCACGTTATTAAAGTAATAAAGTGCTTTTTAGGCGCTTTAATAATGTCGCGATGCGGCACCATAGCACTGGCAGCCCTGCGTGGCTGTGGTGGCGTGCAGTGTGGCTACACGCTTATATAAGCCACTCTGCTGCTTATTTCATTGCGCCTCGCGCGTAACTATCTCTGAATAAGATAGTTGCCTTCTATAACTCGCCCTTACCCCTACCTGTAGGCTTGTGATAGTTATGAGCCTAGCTCCTCTGCTTATAAATACCCCTTTTAACCTCTCTAAGCTTAGGGAAAAGTGAGCGGCTTTCTCCTAGACCTTTTAATCTCTCTTAACTAATTCTCTATATCTCTTTATCTTTATTTAATAACCTTTTTGAACCTCCTGCTATTTTATAAACCTCATGATATTCTCGCTATATTTACTTTCTCTATAGAGGTGAAGCTCTAAAGCCTAGCTAACTAGCCTTGCTAGTATCTGAATCTGCATACCTCTATGTAGTCTAAAGGCATCTAGAAGTTTATTAATCCTAATAGACTAGACTCTAGTAAGCCCTTAGATACTCTTAAGCTTACTCTAACTATTTAGGAGTTTATTACTAAGTATGAGGTATACCTTTAGGTTTAGTACTAAGTAGACCTCGCTAAGTATAAGGTATCTAGTAAGGCTTCTACTATCTCTACTATAAAAGGAGGCTCTTAGATAATTCTAACTATAGAGAGAGATAATAATATTAAGCCCTCTCCCTCTTAATAACTTTAGGAGAGCTCTTAAAAGGCTCCCCTTATTACTACTCTAGGAGGTAGGGCGCTTATGAGGCTAATTCCGCTAGGCCCTATGATATAGGCTGATATCTAAGAGGAGTAGAGCGATACTCTTAAATTCTACTCTACTAATAGTATAATTCTTACCTCATAGGTTGCGTTATACTGAGCCCTTTAGGGGGTTATTTTCTAAATAGTTAACTTAACTTATCTTGAGAGTGTGGGGATTAAGTTAAATACTTTAAATAAGTTTAAGCTAAACCTTTAGAACCCTATTTGCTACCTTAAGTAGTACTTAGGCTACTCTAATAAGGGTATTAAGGAATAGGTATATTATAATTATGAGGAAATTCTAAAGTATACTAAGTATATAATAAGGCTATTTAAGTAGTTTAAGGAGAAGTACTATCTCTATAGTCTTATTAAGAGTTAGTAAATTCCTGAGGTATAGGGGAGTTATAGTAAACGCCTATTCCTCAAAGCTATCTACTATTATATTACTCCTACTTAAGCCTAATATTAGCTAGACCTTATTATATAGGTAGATAAGATTAGTATACTAAGTCTTATACTTAAGTAGCTTAGTATTATCCTCTCTACTAAGATCTATAGTAAACTAGCTAATACCCCAAGCTATAGTAGGAGCTATAGCAAGGCTCCGGGCGTATATGCAACTCTTGCGGGCCGCTCTAATAATTAGGACCTACCTAAGTCCGCTCTTATTACTACCTCCTCCTTCTTTATAGGCTTGCTAAGTAAGATGCCTACCTGCCCTTATAGGCGCTATTACTACTAGTCTCTATACTATTACTTATATATTTAGTAAGTCTTTACAAATACTCTAATAGAATAAGCTAAGGACTATAAGATAGCTAAGGATGAGGCTTAGTATATATAGGAGATAGCGATATCTCCTTAGTAGGCCTACCTCTATATTAGTCTCTAGAAGGTGGGGTGGATCACAAAGGAGTCTTAAAGGACTGGATAGCTCCCCTCTAACTGAGGTGGGCGTAGCAGTTAAGCTAAGTGCGGCGGATGTGGCGGCTCTAACTCTAGAGGCTACTAGCTAACTAGTAATATCTCCTGCTATAATATTAATTGCAGCCTATTGCTAGATGAGAGTAAAATAGTAGAAACCTATTTAGCTATATTTATTTTCTTTAAAGGCCCCTATATCCTCTCTTAGAGTATTATCTTTAATAACTATAGTGCTCTTTATATTATTAATAATAAGAGGAAGCTAGTAGCTAAGTCCTTTATTTGCTCTTATAATAATAAGGTAATTAAGGTTAGTAGTATGAGCGTGCCTATTCTCAGTAGAGGCACCTAGTATATCCCGGATGCTATTAAGAATATTACTATAGGCTAGAAGAGCGCCCTAATATTAAATAATATTACTATTATTAAGAGTATATATATTAATATTATATCTAAGGCGCTCCTCTATAAGGCTAGTATTTAGTATAGCAGCTATAACTATACTTTATAGTATGGGAAGCCTAGTAAATCCACCTATATTAAGCAGCTTATTTAAAAAAGTAACTTAGTGTTCTTCTAATATAACTCTATCTCTACTTACTCGCCTTATCCTAAGATCCCCATAAGCTCCGCTAGTATTATAGCCCTATCTAATAATAAGAGGCCTGCGCGGCTATTATATAACCGCGCGGCTGAAAGAACTGATGACGCTTATATTTGGCATCTTCGCTCTAGATACCTAGGTTAGGCTGCTCTCAAGCGCCTGGTCTATGACGTCAGGGGGGTGCGAATTAAGGCCCCCTCATATATCTAATATAAATACTATGCTTAAGTATACGCCACTTAGGTTATCTCGCGCAGCCCGTTAGAAGGCAAAGCTCCCCAGCCCTATTATAGAATAATATAGGATCTTTTTAACTACTAGAAGCTTAGTGGACTATATGCCTAGATGCTCCTAATTAAGGATGAGTATAGTAGAAGGCTCTTTAGGATTCCTTTAGTCTCTAAAGAGTATAATAAGGTATTTAGAGTACTCCTTACGTTTGAACGTTGGGTGCGAAGACAAAGAGGCCTGAATATCTGCAAAATTCATTATAATATTGAGCGCGCCGTGATCGCTATCCTGGGCTTCACGCGCTACAAATAATAGATAGCAAAATAAGGTATTAATATAGAACTCCCAGTAGTAAATATAAAGGAGCTTATAGGAGGAGGCGAGCGTGTAGGCGGCGAGGTTATTCTAAAAGCCTAAGCTATATTAAAAGGAGCTTACCTGCTAATCTACTTTATATTAGAGGCCTAGAGAGTATCTATTTTTATATATAATATTAGCCCGCGCGCTGTAAATAACTAGCAAAGCCCTATTTAAAAGGAACTTAAGTGGTTTTAATAATACTTCTAATAGTAGCAGCTAGACCTCGCGCTTTTAACATACTAGGACCTTTACCTATATTAGGGAGGGCTCTACGCCTATAGCTATAGAGCTTACCTGCTAGAGGGGGCATGAGAGAGAGGCGTTAGGAGACGCTATTATAAGGTTAACTCTAGGGCCTATCTTAGATACCTCATAGGATATATGCCTGAAATATATAACCTCTATAGGATCTAGGTTCCTGCGCTTAACTAGGTTATTATTACGCGCAATATATGCTTTAATGAGACGAAATTCTACTCTCTAGATAATGAGGTAGATGCCTTAGATATCTAGAGTGCTTAGGAAATCGTTAATGAGGTTGAAATACCTATTAAATTAGCTAATGCGGTCCTTAAGACCTTAGGGGTGCTTAATAAAGCAACTAGCAACCTTATAATATATAATACCCCTAGAGAGCTATTTAGGCTCTCTATACTAGCTGCTTCCCTTCTAGAAGCGCCTCGCACTACTGCTACAAAGCTATAAGGCCTACTAGCTAATATATAGAGAGGGTTACTAATACCTAAATAATCTCCTGAACCTAATAGTATGCTGGGAATAGGATTAGGCATTAGGATAATTATATCTCCCCCCCCCTATAGCTATAGGTATACTTAAAGCGGCCTAG
This sequence comes from Colletotrichum euphorbiae, assembly GCA_037178605.1. NCBI lineage: Eukaryota > Fungi > Ascomycota > Sordariomycetes > Glomerellales > Glomerellaceae > Colletotrichum > Colletotrichum euphorbiae. The sequence goes on from JAXCEF010000200.1 coordinate 67,576, forward strand.
CTACCTATTTTAAATACTTAGGAACTAGCTACCTAAGCGCCTAGCGAGTATAGCTTAATAAATACTAGAAGAGCTTTCCTCTTAATAGCTGAAATAATACTTGCCCGTTGTCTATACTAATAATGAGACTATGGGCCCCCTATTTAATAGAGCACTCGAGAGAGATATCTAAGAGCCCTTATAACTATATATCTAGAAGATACCTTAAGCTCACTGGATGATAACTGCTAGCAAGCCTTTTTTGCAACCTTTCTGCCTAATTAATAGGAAGCTATTGCTGAAAGCACTCTTAGCTATAAGACTCTCTACTCTATAGTTTCTATGCGCCTCTAGAATAACTTAGAGACGCGCCCTAGCGCTAAGTAGAAGACTATATACTTTATAGAGGACCTAATGAAGCCCCTAAATAACTACTTTGAGGTTAGTAAGCTTAAGGAGCTGCTGCGAGGCATATTCTAAGCTGCTATAAAGAAGGAGATTACTAAACTTATTATAATAGGTACCTAGCGTATCATTGACTAGGCTGAGGTATATTTAACTCCTCTACTTTTGAAGTAGGTATACTCCTATAAATTCTATAGTAATTGTTTTAACTCCTATAAAGTGCGTATCTGCGTGAGAGGAGATATATAAGATACCTCCTCTCTTAGTTCTACTTATACTACTATACTTGCGGCATAAAGCCTGCGCGTAGTAATAGTAATTGTAGCCTAGTTTAACTATGAAATCCTATAATATGATATTATAAATGCCTTCTTAAATGCGGATATTAACCTGAAGGGAGAGCTAGTTACTTACTACCTCCTAAATAGCTTTAAATAATAAGGGAAGCTTATTAAGCTTAATAAGGCTTTATATAGCCTTAAGGATACACTCCTCCTGTAGTATAAGGAGTTTTTTTTAACTCTATATAAGCTCGGGCTCTCTCTATGTAATGAAGAGCCCTACTTATTTTAAGATAAGTATTATAGAGTCCTTATTCTATTCTATATTAATAATTTCTTTATCCTTTTTTATTATAACTATAAGAAATAAGCTTAAGAGCTTACTAAAGCTATTGAGAAGTTATATGAAATTTATAAACTGGGCCCTATTAAATAGTATCTCAGGCTACGCGTTATATGTAACTAAGTAGCTAAAAGGATTTATCTAGTTTATAATTAGTATATTCATACTATTACTAAGCGCTTTAAACTCTATAGTAGTATTTACTCCGCTACTTTGCTACCTTTTACTAAACTTACTAAAAATAAAGGTGAGGCTATATTTATATAAGTTAAGGAGTACTAGTTGCTTATTAGAAGTATCCTATATACTATAATAATAGTATAGCTAGATGTAGCCTTTGCTATAGCCTAACTTTCCTGCTTCCTTATGAATCTAAGCGCGCAGCACTTTGCTATAGTGAGGTAGTATATCTAATATCTCTACGCTACTCGCTACCTCGCGATTTGCTATAGTAGCTCTGGGGGTGATGGGAAGGAGACTCTACTACTTATTACTAGTAATACCTCTTTTGCTAATAATAATGAGACTTATAGATCCTCCTAGAGCTTTATAATAATGCTCTTTAGAGGCGTAATTTAATAGAAAGCAGCCTGCTAAGTAACTATAATAATATCTATAATAGAAGCAGAGCTCCTAAGTCTTAAATACGTAGCTAAAGAGACTATAGCACTTTAGAGGCTATGCTATAATATTGCTCTAGAACTTAGGGATATTTAGAAGGTTTATTATAATAATTAGTAAACTATCTAACTAGTAGTTAGAGAGGGAGAGAGAATATTAACCTATCTATAGCATATTAATATCTAAAATATATAGCTTTACTAGGAATATATAAAGGGCACTTTTAAGGTCCTATATATACCTATAGACTAGATACTAGTAGATAGACTCACTAAGAACCTCTCCCGGGCAAAATTTAAATGCTTCTAAGCGCTATTAAACCTTATAGATACTTAGTATATTATTACCTAGATAGAAAAGAAGGTTTAAAGGGTAGAGATAAGCTCTATTTAGCCTGAAGGCTAGTAGATATTATTTATAGGGCTATAGCCCCCTCTATAAAGCAATTCTTATAGGCATGCTAGCCTACTAACCTACTTCCTAAATACTAAAAGCAAAGGGTATTAATACCTATAGGCACATCTTTAATAATAGGAGCTCTCCTCTATATAAATAGCTATAATAAGGCAGTTAATTAAGGGCTTAGTAGCGCTAGTAGGTATATTAAAGATAGCTAGAAGGCTTACTAAATAAGTATATGCGCTAGTAATAATACTACTGGGTAGTATAATAGAGACCTACTAAAAAGAGTTACTAAAAGGTAACTCTCTAATAATAAGCTTAGGTCGTATAATACTACTAGTAGGTATTATGGGAGCCTTAGAGTACTATAAAGAGCTAGCTAAAGCTAACCCTCTAATAGCATCCTCTAGACGCATAATAATAACCTCCTTACTCTTCCCCTTCTCATTTTATTCTACCTCCTCTACTCCCTCCTACTTACTCTCTAGCTCCTCTAGCTCCTTCTCCTTCTCTAAGATAATATAAAGAGTATAGTAATAAAAGGTAAGTCCCTAATTAGTATTATTAGCTTTATCTTAAATACTTAGGTATACTCCTGCTCCTACTAGTATATTTATAACTTAGTTATTCTTATTAAATGCCTTATAGTATAGCTAGTAGGGCTTAATAGCAGTAGTAGGCAGGGGCTTATAGCCTGAGCTATATAAGTAGTAGTAGTAGCGCTTATAGGCACTATAGAAGTAGTAACTAGAGCTCTGACCTATAAGTAGCGAGCAACTGCAGCTATAGTAGGGAGGGTCTATGAGGTCCCTAGCTCCCTCTAGAATAGGGGAAGTAGCGCGGGGCTTCCTGGCCGACCTGGTTGTTTTTGCGGCCCCGCTAGCAGGGGTCTTCTATAGAGGCGTCTAAGGGGTCTTAATACGCTACTACTTCTTCTAGGGGCTAGTAGGCTCCTCAACTAGTAATAATATTATTAGTAGTAGTTAAAATAATAGGGTAAGTACTAACTTATCCTCCTCTTCTTTCTCTTTCTCCTCCTCCTCTACCTGCTGCAGTAAGCTGCGCGTTAAGTGCGGCTTGCTACTTAGTGAAAGCGGCTAGGCGCTCTTTCTCCGCCTTATTAGCGGCTTTAGTTGCCTGCGCCTTAGCGATGCGGGCGTGAACCTCCTCCTTAGTCTCCTTACGCTTAGGGGTTATTATTAATAATATTGTGATAATATATTGTTGGTATTATAATAAGAAGATAAGTATATGTACTAACTCATGAAGCGCGCGATGGATTTTGAGCGCGCGGAAAAATCGACTTATAGTTATTTATATATAGTGTTCTGAGCAGAAAAAGAGGGAAAGTCTAAAGGCTGCGCGCGATAAAGGGATATTTATACTTACGCCCTAAGGCTGCCTTTTTTGGGCGGTTAGCCGCCCTCTGCAGTAGTTAACTATTATTTATAATAGTCGGCTGCTATTCTGCTACTCTTTTTTATGCCTATATTATTATTAGTAAAGTCGTATAATAGTAGTCGCAAATGCTGCGAACGTCCTAAGGGATATTAAGGAGTTATTTTTTTTTTTTTGCGCCTTTGGGGCCGTTTTGAATATAGTTATCTTATTTTTATATATATCTAAAAATAGTTGCAGCTGCGCGCGGAGCGTTGTGAGAATATGATAGTATCTGCAGGCGCGGCTGGGGGGTGTGTCGCGATGCGGCACCACAGTACTGGCAGCTCTGCGTGGCTGTGGTGGCGTGCAGTGTGGCTATACGCTTATGTAAGCTACTCTGCTGCCTATTTCACTGCGCCTCGCGCGCAACTATCTCTGAATAAGACAGTTGCCTTCTATAACTCGCCCTTACCCCTACCTGCAGGCTCGTGATAAATAACTACTACTAAAGTATTAATTAAGGCCTATAACTCTATTATTAAGATTAAGTAATATTGTATAATATTATAGAGGGTATATATAATTATTTATAAAGACCTACCTAATATGAACTATAAGATTATCCTTTAAATAGCTATTAAGGCTATTAATAATACTATAGGGCCTAATAGCCTAGTACCCACACTACTTATTTTTAGCGCCTACCCCTAAATTAATAATAATTCGCCCCTATCTCTAGACCTCTAGCAATAGGCTGCTACTATATAGAGGGCAATAGAGGACCTCTAGAAACACTAGGCTTCCCGCTAAGTCACAGCCGCCCTCGCTACCTATAAGAGCCTTAAAATAACGCTAATCCTTTAGCTACTACTACTATCCCTTATCTAGGTCTACTATAAAAAGAAGGGCTAGTAAGGGCTATACTAACTTCTTGCTATTAATAGCGAGACCTATACTTTTAACCTCCCCCGCAAGCCCCAGACGTTCTAATTAATAGCTATCTACCCCTAGCTCTAGGCTAATAAAGCTACACCGCCTCCCCTAGGGCTGAATACTAAATAGATAATAAGGCCGGATAACAATAGAGGTCCTAATATGCTGTCGCTAGAGAGATTTATAGACCCAATCCCGCGCCGCCAAGGCCGCCCCCACAAGGAAGAATAAGTCCAAGAAATATCGCTAGCAGGCCTAATATATAGAAGTATATAAGTAGCTAATAAAATATCAGGTTAAATATATCTAATTAACGCTTTTATAGCTACTACTACTTAAGCACTTATTAATAAAATTAGAAATACTATAACGTTTTTAACTATAAAGGAGCAAATAAATTATAACCTTGCTATATAACTATATAAAGATGGAATTATCTAAATACCTAGAGACCCTTTTTTAGCCTCATTAACTATAGAGATAACTACGCTTTAAAAGCGTAATACATTTAAGATTATCCCATATAACGCTATAGTCTATAGCTAATACTATTTATTTAAATTATATATAGTCCACGAGGTAAAGAGCAAGGGCACTAATCAGCCCTATAAGAAATTAAGACTTATTATTCAGGGCTATAATGACAATAAAAAAGCCTCTATACTTACCTAATCCCCCATAATATAGCGGGCTAACTAGTAACTCCTTCTTATTATTACTCTATTACTTATAAAAGAGAGCTATATACTATAGCTCCACAATATTACGTAAGCATATATCTAATCACAAATAGAGCTTAATAGGTCGACTTTTGCAGACCTACTAAAGGAGATTTATAATAAATACCCTAAAAACCGCATTATAAGGATTATTAAACCGTTATAAAGTATCGCAGAGGCTAGCACCTATTAGTAGGCTATGTATAGTAACTACTATAAGAAGAATCTTAAGATAGACTAATTATCTTTTAACTTATGCCTATTAATCTCTTTAATAGCTAAAAATAGCTATTTTAGTATTATTAGTATGTAAACTAATAATACTATTAGACTATCTATACTAAAGTTCTCCTAATAAGAAGATATAGAGCTTAAAAAAGCTAACTTTACTACTAAAGCAAAGCAGTATATCAACCCCAAGTCCCCACTAATATTTAATAGTAGCATCATCACTTTAGGCAAAGATAGCAGTCTTACTCTTCGCCAAAAGGGGCAAGGGTCTAAAATCAAGCTAATTAACCTAAAGGTATCCCCAAATAAATAAAAATAATAATATATTTAGCAAAGGGCAAGAGGGGCATATATCGCCTCTATCTACTAACCTGAGGCCTATTTCAACTTTTCCGCCACAGCCTAGTATTAAGATCCCACTGCGGAGAATACAAAAGCCCTTAATTATTGCCTCAAATAGCAAAAAGAGAACCTCAATTGAGGCCTAACCTTTATGCCTATTAACCTAGCTATAGTAAAACTCTTTATACTTATAGATAGGTCTTTTGCTAATAATACCAACCTATCTTCATAAATCAGATTTATTATAGTTATTACTAATGAGGCTATAGCTAATAGTAATGATAATAATACTTTTATAGTAACTAGCAATATTATCTACTTTACTTCGATAAAGTGCAAAAGGGTTAAATAAAGTATTCTAGCCTCTGAGGTCTATAGTATAGTAGCTAGCGCAGATATAGCCTACGCCATCGCCACCACGCTACAAAAGATTACTACATACTCAAACAAGCCTACTATCCCTACTATTATTTATACTAACTCATATTCGCTATATAAGTGCCTTATAAAGCTCAGCACTATAAAGGAGAAGCGCCTTATAATTAATATAATAGCACTTTATTAGTTATATAAGCAATAAGAGATATATAAGGTAAGGTGGATCAATAGAAATAATAACCTAGCTAATACCTTCACTAAAGGAAGCCCGAACCTATCTCTCAAGCAATTTATTAACAATTATATAGCGACGATCCGAATGGAGGGATAGGTAATAAGATAAGAGAAGAGCCATAAGGGCAACAATATCCCTCCCACTATGAAGGGCGATGACCACGCCATCCAAGATGACGATGGAGGTGGCGATGGAGGTATAAAGGGAGGCCTTTGAGGCCTATAATAGCTGTTAAGGGTAGCAACGAGGGCATAGAGGAAGGCCTTGCGAAGGATTTAATTTATATCGTTTTGGGATCTGCAAATAACTTCGTTTTATATGGGTTACAGCGCGCCTGGCCTCAAAAGAAAAAGACTGCTAGTATCGCAATAACCCCATAACCTATGGAGTAGCAGGATGGGCGCTCTGCGAGATACGATATCGTATGTATGTGCGTACGTCATGTGACTGTATTCGCAGGCCCAATATGGCACAACACCACTGCCCGCGTAGCCATTTGTATCTTAGACTCTTACACACACACTCGCACTTCAGAATAGCTTCAATACGAACAATACGTATTAGGGGCTACGCGCGCGTACTGTCACCCACCCCGTGTGAAACCAACACTTCCTTTTATCCTCTTATAGATAGGGTTCTTAAGATTTATTTCCTAACTCCTAGCTATAGTACTCTATACTAAGTAAGAAGTATAAGATTAATAATATTAGTAATATCTTTAGCTAAGTTACCCGCACTATAGTATATAATTATAGAAAACATATAGATATTTACTATTAGAATAATAGCTCTTTTTACGTAGGAGTAAACACTACTATATAGTAGTATATAGTTACAATTATATAGCGTCTATTTTCTATAAATAAATTAGTAAAATAAGATATAAGAATTCAAGACTTTTATATCTTTAATATACGTACCTATATGTTACTATTATTCTCTATTCTATTGTTTCTATTTACTGCTCTTTTATTATATATCTTATTACCTCCTTAGTACTACTAGAGACATACTAAGAAAACGCTAACAAATATAGTTCTTATTTAATATCTATATAAGCTTATGAATCTCCTAAGTAACCTTATCAGTAATAATAATAGAAGCTACTCGTACTTTCAATACTTCACTGTAATATATCTTAGTATTATTAACTTTTACTCTATATATAGTAAGTATATATAGAAATATATCTACTATAATTAGAATACAAATAAGTATTGTAATATAGGCAATCAATTAATTGCCTTTTATTTATTATATTCTGAATATTAACAAGTCCCTTGTAAGCTTTGAGGTATAGCTTAAAATACCTAAAGTATATTTTACTGGGTCTAGATCTAGAAGAGTGAGTGTATATTCACCTCTCTGTCTTATTTTTATATTCCCTAGATACTTATTAACCACCAAGTAATATAGAAGAAGATTAATAAGCTTATTTATAATCTGACTACTAGTAGTAGCTCTAAGAATTCAAACTGATTATAGCTTTAGAAGCTTATTTCTATTTATAAATATCTTACTTTTAATATTCTAATTTATATATTCCTATGTACCCTCTATATACTAAGTATGTCTTATCAATAAGCTTATTTAAGTTAGAACTCTTTATAAGAATACTAATGTTATTTAGTAACTAAATACCACTTAGCTACCTTGTATTTATAATAGTACTTATATAACAGTTCTTATTAATAAGGTTAAGTAGATAGTTGTTAATCTATTAATAATTCTAATTTTAATACATATTTATAAGCGTAATCTCAACTTATTCCCTATTTTTAATAATACAATTTAGGGTTAACCTATTATATTTATATTAAATAATATCCCCACTTACTGTATTACTATTACTCATACTTATTCTATCTCCTATATCTCCTATTCTTATACTCCTATTAATAAGTATAGCTAACTAAATAGTAATAAGTCAATAAGAGGAAATAGGAGTAGTAGGAAAGCTAGAATTACTGTTTATATCTCTAATAACCCCTCTAGTAATAAGTCCCCTAGTAGCAAGCTGATTAGTAATTAGCTTCCTAGTAGTAATAACAAAGTTGTTAATACTTGTAATAGTAGTAGTATAGCTAGTATTAGTAGTAGTAATGTGGGTAGTAGTTAGAGTAGTAGTAGCTAAAGTAGTAGTAGTTGTAATAGTTTACTAAGTAGTAGCTATACTTCTTATAGTAGCTATAGTAGAGAGTAGATATCTACTTATTTAATTAGTTCTTCTCTCTTACTTATAGAATGATACCCTTTTATTTCCTAGTACTTTATTAATAATAATTCTCTATTAATTAAATTATTACTATTTTAAGTTTTATTTCTATTACTAATATTACTCTATTTAACTACTAGTAATATATTACTATATTTTAGGTAGTTATTTCCCTTTTTTTAAGCTTTTTAAAATTATTTATTAAACTTATAAATAGCTTCCTATATATTTACTAAGATTTCTGTAGGCTTATTATATTATACTCTATAAGCTACTCTACCTATTTTACTAAGTATTATACCTTCTTACTAAACTCTTACTATATAATAATCTCCTCTACCTCCTACTCCTCTAGCTTATCCTTAAGCTCTAAATATATTAGTAAGCCTTTAATATTTCTTTACTATTTATGCTATATCTCTAGTATAGTAAAAGACAAAATATTATATACTTTGTACTATTATTCAAATAAGTAGACTTTATATACTTATTTATTAATTAGCTTTGTAATGATAACCTAAATAAATCTAAGTATTAGTCTCTTAACCTAAAGTCGTTTATTAACACTCTAATAACTTATCCCTAAGGCATTTTTATTTGCTCCTATTAGGAGGCTTAATTCTTAGGTCTATTAAAGATAATTATACAGGATAAAGTATTAGTTTAAGTTATTATAGTAATAGCTTTAGCTAATATTAATTCAGTAGAGATAAGTTCAAAGTAGTAATATATAGTAGTAGAAGTATTAGTATTAATATAAAGGGCTATTTATACCTAGAATAGGTCTATAAATATCTTACTACTTCTTTATAGCTTCAATTAGTAATTATGTTATTGAGACTATTTAATAATGAGAGTAGTAGGATCAAAAAATAGATAGTTGTATATTAATATGTTAATAATGTTATTAAGTTCTCCTCCCTATCTATAGATATTCCTCCTCCTTATGGGTGAAGGGTATGCTGAAACAGCATATATATTATAGATAACAGAACTTCCCACTTCTCCGACACGTTCATGTTGGTATAAATCAAATCGCACGGATGAGAAAGGTGGATCTTTTGTCAAACCATCGCAACATGTCTGCTGCTTGGTGAGTTTGAAATTAACTGACTGAACACAAAACATGATGGAAAACTAAACCAAACTAAGCGCACTGGCAATGAAACAATCCTCAATCCCGTTCATGACTCCGCCGAGAAAACATGTGTAGAACCAAAGCTGACCGAAATACTTACGATCGAATGGGGTCTCGGTGCAACCACATCGGTCGATCGAGGCGGGCGCTCTGGTGCAGCGCGGCGAATTATTCGGCCTGGCGGTGGTGCCCTGACGCACACATTGCTCTCGGTGGGCTGTTAAGTGAGCTGTTAAGGCATAGCCACTTCGATGAGACTGTAGACACGCCGAAAGGTCCTTTGCGAAGTTGAAGTCGCAACAACTCCGTAAGTGTCAAAGAAGATGAACGTTTTGACGGTTGAGTTTGTGAGAAGATCTTGCACGAAACGGACAAAGTGTTTGTGTCTATGCGAGTTCTGGTCGGTGGGATAGACGACGATTTTGCCCAACTAGGGCATCCACTGAGCCACCAGCCGGCCAACTCTAGCGTTCTAGTCGTTCCGGAAAGCAGGTCGGCCCATGTCCTGGTGCAGCGCAAGAAGCTTGAATCGTCTCAGAAACCTCCCAAAAACGCTTGTCAATGAAATTCTAGTCCCCCGTCGGTAAATGTAAGCACGATTCGGATTGAAGTCCAAGGCGTAAAGCGATAGGTCGATCATGTTGTGGGTGAAGATGTGATCTTAAGCTTCTTCTCCAAGTTGACGGCAGACGGCTGATATATCTGCAGTTGGACACTCGCATTGTCGAAGTGACGCCAGGGTATCCGTGGCTGGGGGAAGACTAGCTAGGCCCTTCAAGTCTATGGAGCACTGTAGAGAGTGTGTTTAGGCTTGCCTAACAAGGCGCCGTACGCATATGGCGTTTCTGATTTCTTGCGGAAGTCGAGAAGAGTGTGGCCCTCGCAGCGCACAGTATTTCCTCCGCAGAGATTTAGCGATATCTAGCAAATTGCCTGCATGCTAGGTCTCAAAAAGGTCACCTGGGGATGCGGTAGGGAGGTTCCTCTTCTCTCTGGGAGGTCTGCTGAGCCACCGTCTCAAGTCGATTGACTTCTTCCCCCCCCCCCCCTTGCGTAGATTCGGCCCGGCGGGCATCGTGATAAATTGGAAGAACAGGTGCGGCTCTCAGCGCAAGATTGCCGTCTCTCAATTTCTTCAGCTGACAGGAACGGGCCGTGAACGCTGTTAGAGTATTCCGAGCGATCGCCATTTTTGGTATCAATGGTGTCGGACGCATACTGAGTTGCTTTGTATGGACGCATGGGGAGCTTCACGTCAAGACCCTCGAGATCGAAAGATGACCAAGACTGGGCTTCGGAGCTGTTTGACGTGTTCGACATGTTTGCGAATACAAAAACGAAAAATTTGATGGTTTTGTTTGGTGAAAATTTAGCTTGAAAGTCGAGGTTGGTTCGTTCTGCTGATATTTATATGATACTCATTTGGTAGGCCCAACTCCGCCATGGGCAAAGACCCAGATTTTGTTCGAACTCTAAGTAGATAAACTTTTGGGGTTCAAGGGTTGCGACAGCAGTTATCAAGCCTGACGTCGAAGCTACCAAGTTATGTATGTTCACGGATTCTCTCAAGTCTTTGGCTTTAAAAAAGAAACGCCAATAATTCGCCCCAGAATCCCAACGGTAGGTCAATCTGTCTCACTGCCGTCCTCCGCCCGCACCTTGTTGTTCTTTCTTCTTCAAAAGTGTATCCAGATGGTTACAGCGAGCTGAAAGAAAACACAATGGATTCCTGCTTTGGATTGGTTGGTTGTGATTACTAAAATACTTTCAGATAGGGTCAGATTCTGGCTGTTGAAGTTCATGAAAAAGTAAAGAGACATTGGAATAATACGATTTTAGGCTGAGATGGCACACCGGAGATATACCTACACATAAGCTTTTCATGCGTGCATGGGGGGCCTCAAGGAACAGCAACCTTTATTCTCTTATCTGGGTATATCTCAGGCGAGGATATTGCGCGGAACAGGAAGGAACTCTCTTCAAAGGTTCCTGAGTTGGCCAGGGACCTCGGATTCCATACTATGCAAAACGGGCCGCTTTCCGGAGTCTTTGAGGTCATTACGATATATCGCCGTAACTTTGCGGTCTTTACTAGCTGTGTAACGTCCCACACCTACTTCCAGACCACCCCCACATCCAGACCACCTATTTTTAATGCCCTCACATTAATACACATTAACTTCAACTACTTTTTATATGTATTATGATGCCACGATGATGTAACTTTTGTTATCACTAGGGTTTTCAGACTTGCTGGATTTATTTATGCTATTTTTAAGTTTGCCCGCCTTAATTTAAGCCCTCTACATAGCCTTAATATTAGTAAACTTCGAATTTAGGCTTATTTTGACCTTCTTGCGTTTCCTAGCCCTATTAGTATTAACCTCTACCTATAGTACCTCAATCTTTTGCTAGGCTACTATTAGTTAGTATACCTTCTTATTAAAGCCCTTTTAAACCTTCTAAAAAAGCAGGTGCTATATATGCTTATTATTATCTAGCTTACTAAATAGGTTAAATTAATCCTAAAGCTTATCCCTCTTCTTGGGGGTTAACTAAGAGACTACTAATATATCTACTGCCTATTTTTCGCTTGCCTTACTATTAGAGAGCTCTTTATAGACCTAACTAGCTAGTTTAGTAGGGGTTAATATATTCTTAAGCAGTAGAGGGCTTATAAGGGGTCTAGCTATACTAATAAGCTATAAACCAGTCTATTTCTAGCTACTAATAATATTCTCACTTATTAGAGCTACCTTATATACCTTACTATAATAAATAATAAAATTCCTCTTACCTATAACTATACTAGTATCCTATTTAGCTAGTAATCTAAGCTCCTTCTTATAAATTGCCTTAAGGGGCCTAAAACCTAACTAATTAAGTAGCTAGAGGATATATAATATATATACTAGTAAGAATAATAATAAGTATATCTTATTTCTAAAGTATATATATATAGAAGCAGTAGTCTTATAGCTTCTATAACTATTTAAGATTAATAATTTAACTTCTAAGGGGTCTTCTAGCTAGATTAAAGGGAGAAAGACCTCTATTAACTACTTAATAGCTATAGAGTTTAAAGTCTACTTATTTTCTACAGCTATAAACTTCTAGGATTTATATAGAATTAGATCTAAAGGGAACTACTACTACTAGATATTCTTACCCTTATATATAATAAGTAGAGGTAGTACCTTACTAGTTATAGAGATATATTTAATTGGAGATATTTAAGTATGCGATTTAGGCTATTTCTTATAGATAGAATAAGTTTCTAATAATCTAAGAATAAGCCTATTTAATCCTCTATCTTCTAGAATATTAGTTTTATCTATATTATATTAATTAGAGGCTTTAATAGCTATAATTTTAGGTATAGCGAGGTATTTAAACTAGTATCTAATTATATTAATTAAAGCTCTATTAATATACTAGGAATTAATTGCTCTGCTTCTCTAGACCCTTATAGATAGGTTTCTCTTAATAAAAGATTGCACCTAGTTCTTTCTAAGAGGCTAGGAGTCTCTATAGACCTATAGGATGCGTTTAGTAAAGTCCTTGAGTTGCTGATGGGTTGGAGGTGGGCTTAGGGCAGCCTGAATTTGAACCCATTCAGCTAGGTGGCTTTCCTGGGTTGGAGAGAGCCTTTATAGATTAGAAAATACTATATCTCTTGCCTAGATGCCATAGATTCGAGATTAGAGAGTTATTCTAGGAGTACTATACTGTAATAAAGCTTTTTATAGGCTGGTACCGGCTGTAATAGCCTCAAGTGCCTGAGAAACTTTATCTTCTGTATACTGACGCATTTAGTAGTTATTATGCTTTACAGAAAGAATAGTGATAATCAAGTAAAATTTGGTGAAGTTATTTAAGTCTGAAAATAGCGATGAGCATTTGCGATGAGGTATTTTAGGGTGGCTGAAATGTGGGGGTGGCCGAGAAGTAGGTGTGGGACGTTACTATGCGAATCCATCGCCCCAACTTGGGTTTCAGTCGCGTGGCTCGCGAATGCTATGTTACACCATCTCACTAGCGGAATGTGATGACAATGTGCCTTTTATGGGTTGGTAATGGGAAAACAGAAGCGTTGATGACGCTGTGATCATCGACGCATTGCGAGAAGCCTCAATTCTTGCATATGGAACAGAATGTTCAGGTCAGCATGCATTATGTGCGGTATGTGACCAATGCTCCATAAACCATACATGATTAAAATTGAATTCACCAACTTGCACAGACCGTCCCCACAACCTTTCGAACTCTCATGTCAGTACCCGAAAGTAGCATGTGTCCAATCAACATAGACAACAAAGACCGTCTCATCTAATGTTTGACGACCAACGGAACTCCGTGGTTTTCCCAGTGGGATAAGTTCCCGGTCAATTAAGCATCCGGGCGAACCATCCAGTATTTGGGTCACATGATGAGCTTTTTCTTGTTTTCCTCATGATGACCTGCCGGCGGATGGCCCGGCGTCCAGACTCTGGAGTGCCTGAAGCAACCTCTTCCAGGAATATCAGTTGGATGTGCAGAGGAAGAGCCCTAAGCCTTGGCGTATTCGGCTACTACAAGCTTCTTTGAGGCTCAACTAAAGTTCAACTCAAGTACGAAGTTCAAGGTGGTTGGAAGTAAAGGAAATAAGTCTTACTTCGTCTCGTTCTCGCACTTTACACTACATCTTCCTCCTCTACGCAACTTTCCTTCCACTATCTTTAATCAGCAAAGACCATAAGAAAGAGAGCTATTTTTCTGACGTGGGGCGTTCTTTTCCTCACCATCAGTTATGCTGCCTTAGCCATAAGCATGAGAGCAAGAGAGATCGTAAATTATGTAAACGGCATTCGTTATCGATATCAGTAGCGGCATCTAATTTGGACATCGCACTCAGAGTAAGCGGATGGCGCCGAAAGACACAATGAACGCTGCGATATTGACGCACCACAGGGTGTAACGGGAGATCCGAGCAGTGCTCAAGGTCTCGCACCAGCGTTGCAGGGAGTTGAAAATGCCCTGGCACAAGCTCGAGTGGACGTCACTCGACTCACTCCGAGCCATACAATATCAACTGAGCCAAAAACCTCCAACAAGTAGCAGATACATTAGCCAAGAGCATCAAAATCATGGTCTTGTCATCGATGCTTCAACGATCAACGCGCCGTTTTCAACGGCATCGGTGACAACAACGAGTATTGAAAGGTGAAAAGTGACTTCGCCGGCACTCTCAATTGTTGTGGTTGTACGGGCTGCTAGAACCGTGACGAGGAACGGCGTAGCCGTTACGAATTGCCAGTTTGGTTTCCAGATGGGGCTGCTACTGGAATTGGAAGCAATCCGGAGAAAGTGTCTCCTGCCTGGACAAAGGCCTGACCATGAACAAGTTCTTTTGCCGTCTCGGCGGAATCGAGTGTGTATCTTGGGAATCCTGCTGGCCAATGTGGACAAAGTGTAAGGTCTATGTGCGCCTCGACTCTCGAGGACGAGCAGAAATGTCAGTTGACCGATCGGACAGTATACTGAAAACAGCTCAAATTACCTGGAACCATCTTTGTATGCAGTCAAGATACCGTCGTTCCATTTTGCCTTCCCCCAGCCATAGATAGAAGGATCCATGGACCATTTGACGCTATCTCTATTGTCTCCGATCTCGCCCCCACCAAAGCCGGCATCGGTAATGCTAATGATCTCCGAGGACACCTCTGCAGGCTCGATTTAACCTCCCGGCCACCACCGCAGGAAACGAGCCCGCTGATAGGTAGATGGCTCTGGCACCCTCGCTTTGTCGTTAGATGTGGAGGATGCTGCCACGAGGGGCAGGGTGAGTACAACTGAAATTGGCAAATACAGCATGATGAGCCAATCACAGAGATAAATTGAATTATGACTGATGGCTCTGACATCAGACGAGAAGTTCCAGTTCTCTTAACATTAAATTTGGATATTATACTCATTGCTTCACAGCTTCTTCGGGCTAATGCCCCCCGGGCCCCGTTAGGTGATGCTATTCAATTACCAAACATACTTCAACCATTGAGCTTACCAAGACCACTGCTACGTACTTCTGTTTCCAATCACTCGGGTACCTTTCAGAGGAAGGAGCATATGAAATACGTCGAAGAGGGGTTTTGGTGTCCCATTTGGACCACACAGCCGTTCAATGGACGAATGAGATCGGTATAGCTTCCAAGCTGGACACCTCGTGGCCTACACCTCGTGGCCTACACCTCGTGGCCTACACCTCGTGGCCACTTTGACTTCGTCCAATATTGACAAGTCCATATCAGATTTCGGAGAACACTTCAAAGAAGCAGCGAGAAGCCCTATCACGACAATTACCGGCTGGTTGCGGGGTCCTCCGGCAAGTTGGGGATTGCATCCTCTAGACCACTTCCCCGCGTTCTTACCCCAGATTATCGACGGCTACTGCTTATCAATGCGGGGTGCAGTCAGCGGTTCGTTCAACAGTGCTCTAGAAGGAACGCAGCGGCAGACGTTTGGGAAGTAGTCAAAGAGCACTGGTATGGTCATCCGGATACGGAGTTGGTAACAGTGGTGGCCCGAATGGGTAAGTGATGGTCTCCACCTCGGACGTCCCGACCATCGGTCGGTTCGGTCCGTACGGTCGAAACCATCGGAGATAACAATAGTTATGCTAAATAAAATGGTTTAAGCTTATATATGAGACTGTGAGACGACAAGGAGTAACGGCCGAATATCTCGTCCTGTCTTAGTTAAAACGTGGTCGTGACGGCTTCACTCTTTCGCACTCCGGAGCTGTGACATCCACAACCGTCCTTGCTTAAGCGGAATCTAGAACCTCAACATACATTATCCGACACGACAACAGACCACTTCCGGTGCCTTCCTATCAATTAGTCGCGTCACAGCACACCCGTAAAACATAAGCTCTCATCACCTCACGGAATGACCCGAGCCACATCTCAATTGTCATCCCAAGCCCTGTACAGCCCTCCCAGGCTGCGGAGCCACTGTCTTACGGCAGTTCGTCTCAAAGGGCATTTCTCGCAGCAGAGTCTAAAATAGGCACAGCTTGGCCGTTTTCGTCTTCGACGCTCGTGGTTTTCTCAAATTCTATCTCGTCGCTTTTGTTCAACCAAACGCCCTGGGCGCGATGATCACAGATCGCAACGTTCGCCACGCGATTTGGCAGCCGGTATGAGGCAAAGTTGTATGCGCAATGAAAGCCACGGTTTGAGCATTTCGAGAGACTTTCATTGGGATCGCGGATCATGTCAGAGAATGAGACAAGTAGAGAAATGACGACGGAGATGTTTCGTTGATAGCAGGTATCATGTGACTTTTAGACTTGAATGGCTAAGTTACAAATGGCATATCAGAGTGAATGCGGGGATATCATCGTGAAGCGTTAGAAAAAGAACAAGAAGAAGCCTTTCCTCCCAATCCTTCAAGCTATACTAAGGCCTCATTGCCTTGAAGTACCTCACTACCCTGGTGAGTGTTGATGTTGACTCAAATGTCTCTGCAGTGTCACCTGAGTCCTCCGAGTCTAATGAACATCTCCTCTCCTTGACGAATTTTGGCCACGTGTTGGTCAAAACCAAATACTTGATACTTGTCTCCGCGTCATCAAAAACGCTTGCGGTGAAGGTCTCCGGGATCTTCCCCCAGTATTGAACGCGGTCAGAAATGGAGCCTTCAGTCGTGCCCTCTTGTGATAACCTCGTCTTCGAGCTGGTGGGTGAGACGGGTGAGACAGGTGAAACGGGTGAAACAGGTGAGTCGGGGCCGGCAACCCATTTGGGATCCTCGAAAGGCACGACTGGGTCGCTGAAGCGTTCGGTCTGATTGCCGTAGAGAATGCGAGCGGCATCATCAAAAATATTCTCCAAGTTCTTGAGGTCTTGAGAGGCGATGTTGATCTGGAACGTCGCATGGTGCGGGCTGATGAACTCGGTATAGATGCGTAGCGCACGATTAAATCGTTCGCGAGTGAGCTCTGCTGACCTTCCCTGCTTAGACCCGGGGGTTTGCGGGATAGATGACTTCCACTCGCCGACGGCTGAAAGGAAGGCGATGTTCTCCCCCGAGAAGTCCCTGAGAGCAGAGAACTTCCGAAGTGGCTCAGGGTTCTTGTCAAGGACGTACTCGAGGGCACCCATTGTGAAGACACTCTCGGACTGACTTGTGTCTTTCTCGAGTTGTGCAAGAGACTTCCACGTTATTGCCGTAGACGCAACCTTGGTTGAGTCGGTGATAAACGAGTTCCTTGTATGTCGTTGCCGGTTCTTGGCTTCCCAAACAGCGATGGACTCCAGGGTCTCCTGGCGAAGCGTATTGTGCTTGATGACCTGCCAGCAAGGAAGAAAGATGGTGAAGACCTCGATGAAGGTAATAGACAGGCAGATCCTGGTAAAGCGTGAATATCGTGGGGTGGAACGCACAGGCTTGCTTCATATACATACCACTGAGGGGGAATGAAGTATCTGTTGACAGGTGCCATCTCTGGCACATACAAGGCCACAAGCCACATAGGGGTAGCGTGTAGGCTGAAAGTGTTAGTGCGGGCCGGAGGGATTGGGACCGGGCGTGCGCTAGCCCAGATATCACTCACCCTGCGACGCAGCATGCGATGGTCTGGAGGCGCCACCCTTGGGTGTCCTTGATTCCACGTGATTTCCAGAGAACGATAGGAGCAATCATCCAGGCCCAGAAGAACTGCCAACAGACTGAAGGCCACCATTCCCAACCTCTGCCCTTCTCGACCTTCTGCTGCTCAGTAGTACCCTTAGCCTCGGTGCCCGGGATGCCGAACCATGGGTGGTATTTGCGAGAGACCAGGTACATGACGACCGTCAGGAGAAGCTGACGATAACCTCATGTCAGCCATCTGCTCTGAAAAGTGACGAGGCACGGTCCACTGCTTATTTGCCACGTACCTGGAGAAGCATGCCCGTGCACACGATGGCGAGCATCTTGGTGGTATAGTCTAGCCTTCGGAACCGTCCCACGAGTGTCTTGTCTTTGCAGTTACAAGACTTAGACTTGGGCTGTGAGAGAACAGCCGGCTTGCCGGCATATCTTTTCTGCGCCTTGGCGACATGGAGGAAGCGGCTATTCGAGGCGTGGAAGAGGGCGATACCGAAAGGGAGATAGAGGCCCATCACCCAGAACTCTGCGCCATCGGGCACATAAGCACCAATAGCCAGCGCGATCTGCACAGAAATCCAGTATAGGTGGAGCATAGTGACGGCTCCAAACGACAAAGCCAGACCGCGGATCCTCAGGAACGGCATTTTGCGATTGACAAAGAGGAATGCCATTCCGCAGACGAGCAGAATTGTCCAGAGTCCTCCCCAGACGAGCCAGAACAGAGAGGCTGGTTCTGAGTCGAAAGTAGGCGCCGCTGCTGCTGCGGGGGCAGCTGAAGCTGTTGGCGTGGCCGCGAATCCCGAATCCATGACTGCTGTTAATCGATGCTGATGCTCGTGGTTGTGAAGAGGTCCTTGTTTGTTTCCCGTTGCATGAGAGCAAAAGGAGCGTGATGGGAAAATCGCAAGACCCTGCCAAGTCAAGGTTTGAGGATAGCCTTATATGTTGGAATGCAACCAGGTCCGACAGACAACATTCTCTGTGGAATGCATGAATCTCCCGTGGCCCACTGAATCAAAACCCAAAAGATCCTCTCGCTGGCTGTCGACCCATGTCATCATGTCCTTGTGAGGTAAACCAAACGCGGAGTAGAGAGTGGCAGGCTGTCGTGTAGATCCTTGTCGAAGACAACGATGGCGCTCTGTCCAGGACGTCGATCACATCTTACGAGCACTTCGGATGCTGGGTGAACCCGATGAAAGCTCGCGACGGTCGGTTCCTGGCCCGAACCGGGTGCTCAGAACATACAGCCCTAACTGAAGACCGTTTGGGTGAAACATGGATGCAGGGCAGCGGCTCTATCCCTGCGACGGCGCTGTCTCCCCTGCCTCCGCGGACGCGACATCCAGAGATTGGCGACGGACTAAATCGACGGTTCAAAGTGTAGATCGCTGGCTGCATTAGCAGGTCCTTGACATTAGCGTCTAAGGATCATCTGTGCTCCGAGCACTAGCCAAAAGCCGGACCCTTAGTCCGGCTTAGGCGTGGAAAGAATGCTACTCCTATGAGCTCTGTGCGACCCAGCCACTCAGCTGACCATCGCAAGAGCAGAGGAGTCGTCATTGCAGATCTTTGCCGAATCATTAAATTGATGAACAGTGGATGAATGGCGGTATTACTGAGTCGGGGCTGTCTGCAGAAACCTGATCTGAACCTTAAAAAAACCCGTTGGAGCACAGAGCCTAACAAATGATAGTGCGAACAAGTCCGTGATCGGAAACTCGGACCAGCTGCAGAAGAGTCGGCCTCACTATGAGTCTGAGTCGCATGTGGGAGCGTGCGCTGGGCGCTGCAGAGGCAGATGAGGCTTCAATCTTTTGGAGGTAGAGGTCTTTCTTTTTGATGCAGCCAAACATCAGTAATAGACGAAACGATATCCACGATTGCGCGGCATAATATTTTTGACCTCATCTTGGCGTGGAAAACCGTCTTGCGTGTCAGGAGAATCCAGGGTTTGTTGAGACATGGGGATCGGGTTGACCTTGTGGTTCTGCCCAGGGACGCCGCGTTGTGTATCGGCTCAGCGTCGACGCCTTTGAATCATTGACGAGCTCCGCCAGCGTAGGCCGCAAGTCAGATTGGAGCCCAGCGGCGAAGATTACAACGGGGCGCCTCCGGCCGAACCTACTCCTGAGAAACAATGAAACCGGTAGAGCCGATAAACGCACAGAACTCATGGCTTATTGCTGTCAGTGTCTTCGATGCAGCAGACAAAGCGCCGTGAAATCCACACCACTCCTGTCGATCTGCAAAGATTGAGCGTTGGCCTTTGAGGTCTCATTCGGCCTGTCTCTCTGCTGCTCATTTAATTGGGCCATGGGACTTCAAGTACTGGTGACTAAACGCGCCGTTGCGCCTCTATCGCACGCTAGGCTCATAGAGGGCTCGCGTAGTAAGCCTGGGTGTTCCCGAAGCCCTACATCGCGGCCTTTGCCACTTGTTGATATGAAGATGAAATCGCCGTTGACTGACAATTTCAGAACGTTGGCACATTTCGTGGAGCCCGGTAGAGGCTTAAAACAATGAACGGGCCGTGGCTCTAGCAAACTTGGGCAACATTGACTCGCATGTAATGAAAGACAACATTTCCACGTTCAACGAAGCTATCGATTCATGCTGTATTGGTTAATTGGGTATCATTCAGTCTCGTGTCTGTCAAGGAAGATTTCATCATCCAAAACAGAGTTTCTTCTGCCGGGGATCGTTGGTCGACGGTCTTCCGGGCGGTCTACCACGCTTCTTCTCTCCATTAGGCTTCGCCTTCTTCAAGTCCGGGGTCACTGATCTTGAAGCTGGAGGAAGAGGAGTATCTTCGTGTACCGCTTCAAGAATCGTCTGCCTCGAAAGACACAGATCAATGTGCTCGTTGAACTGTCTCTCATCTGGCGGTTGCGGACGGTTGCAAATAGGGCAGTCCCACATCTCGTCCTCGACCGGCGTAAATTCCCCGCCAGGATTCGGCGCAGTTTCTTTGCCATGCCTTCGCACAGGAGTTGAGCTGGCATCCCTTGTTCGGGTGTCGACATCCTCCTGTTCTTCTCCTGGCAAGACAGGATCGTCGTCGCGACGCAATAGTTCCTCGTCCGGCCACATTTCCCAGCCATCCTCATCAAGCTTGATGCCAGTATCTGATGTACCAACAGTGGCCCTTTTCTCTGGTGACCCGGCTGAATCAGATTTCCGCGATCTGAAACCAAAGAATGCCATTGTGTCTGGTCTCTTCGTGCTGATCAGGTGCGTGCACCGTAGTCCCATGAGTCGCAATTTCATCCCGGGTATCTCTTCCTCGAGCTTGCCAAGTATGGGAAGGGCAAATTGGTAGAGGTCATCGGCAAGGCAGATAGCTCGCGGCAGGACGACCTGACGAGTAAAGACCTCGTATGTGTGGAGCTTGACTTTCAGAACCAGAGTCCGACCTTTGCATTCGGCTCTTTTCATGTCTTTCTCCAGCTCTTCCGCGGTCCATCTCAGCTTCTCCCGCAGTTGCTGGGGGTCTGACATGTCCCGGAAGGTGCTTTCCGTGCCAACGCTTTTCCTCTCATATTCCTCTGCAGGCTGTATTCGTGTCCTGCCCAGTCCCAGATAGACGTTTATCAAGAACTCATACGCCTTTTCTCCAAATAGTTGCCTAAGGAACTGACGATAAGGATAGATATCAGCACATGTCTTGATGCCGATCTCGGCTAACTGCCGCTCAAGCACCCGACCAACCCCGTTGACCTTTCGCGGCGGCAATTTTGCCATGAAGTTCAGGATCTGAGCTCGGTCGTTGGGTAACACGAACTGCCCGTTAGGCTTGTTCAGGTTGGAGCAAATCTTGGCCAGTTTCGCGTTGGCTGCGATACCGGCCGATATTGTAATCTTCGCATGCTCGTGAACCTCACGTCGCATTTGCTCAACAGCATTAGCAGGGCTGATGCCGTTCTCCGTGCAATATTCAGTGATGTTCAAATATGCCTCGTCGATGCTCGCGCTCTCGAACCTGGAGTCGTAATTCACTAAGACCTCTCGTACTTCGTGTGCCTTGGCGTTGTATTTCTCGAAGTTGAGCTTCAGAAGAATCAGGTCTGGGCACAGCTTCTTGGCTACAAAGCCTGCCATGCCACTTCGACAGCCATATTTTCGTGCAACGTAATTGCATGTCGTTAAAACACCGCTCCCAACGGCAAAAGGTTTGTCTCTGAGTTCGGGTCGGTCGAGCAGCTCGACTGCTGCGTAGAACGCATCGCAATCGACATGGACGATGTACTGCGTCAGGTCTCTGGAAAGTTCGAGTTGGGTAATGAGCTGGTCGGCGAGTCGAAGCTCCCGGGTAAGGTCTTGTTTCTCGAGACGGCGCTTCTTCTCCAAGATCTGTTCAATCTTTTTCGTGAGGATCTTGTCTCGCTCTTCCTCGCGGTTAAAGAACTTTGAGCCCTTGGACGCATTATATATGATCTCGGATACCTATGAGGAATTGAGCATTGCTGTCAGGTTGTGGTCCGTGGTGCAGGATCGGGAAGATGGCTCGGCATAGACTGACCTTGGATTGGTCAACAGAGTCCTGACCAGCCTTCGTCAACGATGGCCCCAGAAGAGAGTATTTCAACGTCCCATGCCCCGCTACAGATTTGACGCCCTCCGATGATTCGTCGTCTAGAAGTTCGCCCACTAGCAGGTCTTGATCTGGCAGCGCGGCCGGGGGCGACGGTGGTAATGCCGTTGGTGTCGTCATCGTAGTGTAGCGCGGATGTTTGACTTGAAGGCGTTCATCGACAACAAAAACCCAAGTTGGGAGGGCATAGCTTCGTCCTAGCTGTCGAGCAAGCAGGTGTGATGGACCGGCCTATCACCTGAAGGCAACAGTGTGATGGGTCGCGGAGAGTGCCCCTCGTCAGCAGAGCGCGTGAGGTAGTCAGCAAGTCCACACGAACGCAACGCGCGGCACGTGACACTGGTGGGTTTCTGGTGGTTTCATTTGTGTACCGTGCACTAGAGCTTATGGATGCATAGAACTGTTGTTTGCATTGAGGCATGTCACTTCATTAAACATTATGCACTTATGTATGGCATACAAAAAACCATCGCCGCTTCCGGCATCGCTAACAAGACCTGGAGTCACCCTGCGACCTTCCGCTGTCGGCCCGCGTCATCTCCTTGCGTTCCTCTTACTGCCCACTTCAATTTCTAGCAGGTGAAGCTCTCAGGCTTGGATTGATCACCATCGCCGGTGTACTTCTGTGTCGCAGGCCACGGGCAGATCGGCCGCTGCCTCAAAACTACGGTGGAGGTATCCGTTGAGGTCGTCCATGTTGTCGCAATAATGGACTCCGGAACGCTGCCTGCAGACTCCCACTCAGCAAGCGCCGTGAGAACATCGTACTTCGGGTCAGCAAAGCCGGTGATGTTGGCGTTATCACTGTCCACAAGCTGCTCCCACTGGCCAGGCCCTCCGATATACCACGGCGCGTCCACGCTCGTGTTGTGGGATCCCAGACCAGGTACAAGGAAGAAGCGGAACCAGCTGCGGGTTGCTTCGATATCTCCGCCGGTCGCGTTGACGACACTCTCGTAAAAGTCGATGGAGGCATTGAGGGGGTTGAAGCCGTCAGCCAGACCGTGATACATGATGATCTTGTGGCCCAAGCTTGCGAACTGCGTCAGGTTGAAGCTGTTGACGTCCAGCTCGCCGGGGTTGGTCTTGTTGGCATACGCAGGCACGGTATCGTTGTAGCTTGACCAATCCCATTCGGCGTCCTCGTAGACGAAGTTTTGGAAGTATCCCAGCGCCTCCTCGTTGACGTCGGTGTCGTTGTCGCCGAGGACAGACGTCCACTCATACTCAGATGACGGGCTCAGACCCGAGAAGATTTTCTCGCCATCGACCTCATAGTTGTCGTAGAGCTTCTTTGCGAGCTCGACCTGCTCCGTGGTCAGGCATGCTGACGCATCGACGCCGTCGCCGCCGCAGGTAAACGTGGCAAAGTCGAAGTAGCAGCTGGCGAGGTTGCTGATGATGCCGTCCTCAACACCGTCTGATGCGTCGCACTGCTTCCTGACGTTGTCGCCCAGAACCTTGAGGCTCTCGGCGGACAAGATCTTGGTATCATTGCCTCCGTTCAATGAGCCACGTGAGATTCTCCAGCTTTGCAAGTGACTTTGCCACCAAGCCGGCGCACCGATGAGGATGGCGTTGAAGTCCCTTGGGTAGAGCTGGGCGGCTTTCAACCCTTGGCGGCCGCCTTGGCCGGCGCCAGCGAAGTATGACTTCGAGGGAGGCAAGTTGTAGTATCGCTGAGCCACTCTCACTGCAAGCTGATATGAGCCGTGCAAGGCCCGGAAGCCAAAGTCCAGCTGCTTATCCTCGTCACCCTGCGCCCAGGTGAGGTTGTTCGCAGTGGAGTTGTGCCCGCCGTCGGTCGACATGGTCATAAAGCCGTGCTTGACGCCAGCCGCCATGGCAGGCCAATTGACACCGCCATCGAAGCCCTCGTTGCCGACGGTTAGGATTTGGTTATTCCACTCGTCAGGAAGAAAAAGGCCGAACTTGTATGTTGCATTTCCATCGCCCGTCTTAGCGACAAAGGTCACAGCGCAGAGGCTAGGAAGATTGGTGACGTTGACCGGGTAAGCAATGTTTCCGTCCTCTTGGAAGCTACCGGCCTCGTCGATGGGTGTAACGGTGCCGAGGGAGGCGTTGGCATTGATCCAGTAACTCATCAGTCGAGGCGTGCAGGACGTCGAGTTTGTTGCTGCCACATGCCGCAATGCGGCGAGCGTTAATGTGAAAGATGCGATCCACTTCATTTTGGGGATTTTTCCGAACTCGACTCGGGGTATCTGATCAAGAAGCAAGTGCGAATCGCTTCGCTATCACTGCTGGACGCATCGCTGCCTTTTAAGACCTGCCCGCACTCGTGTTGATCGAGCGCGCATTTGTTGAGATTGTTTCATTTCGCCACATATCAGTCTTCGTATCTTCCCCAGATCTACTTTTTCTGTTTACACAACACGCGACCGTTTTGGTCAATGTTTGTGTGGGATATCGGCGCCCATCCCCCGATGTTCTCCAACATTCCCGCCCCGCCAATGGAATCGCCAGTTGTTGAGACATCGTGCTATCACTCGCAGTGGCACCCAATCGTTCGTTGATGTCCGTGACGGGGAATGCTCGACGCCATACCATCCGCTCTCAGCTTTCTTGGCAGCTATCCTGACGTCGTTGCCGTAGTATCCGCATCCTCGGATCACAGGCCCGCGTTGACTGTTAACGTCCCACACCCACTTTTGGCCACCCCCCACATTTGGCCACCCCATTTTTTGATGCCCTCACATTAATACATATCAACTTCAACCACT